>JAWNNQ010001148.1:147500-182500 GCA_035044765.1 Leucophenga montana
ATCGAATGTTAAGTCTATTTAATCCCATCACCTCAGGTTTTTGAGATAACCTCAAAAAACCTCAAAATTCGAGGCCAAAATTTTAAAATCAAGAAAAGTCCTGATCTATAAGTCTTACCATGACTACTTTATATTTTTGTCTAAAGTGCGCTCTACCTGTTTACACCTGTTACATCTGAAACAGAATCGAATGTATCCAACGTAGAAGAAAATGACTTCTGCTATTAGAAAGAATAAAATTAATTCGGTAATGTATAAATTTCATAATTATTTTATATACATAATTCTAACCTTTAGTCACCAAAGAAGTAATATGCAGAAAGATAAGTCGTTTAAAATTGTTTTGGTGTGTTAGAGACACTTTTGCATATAATTCACTATTTTTTCTGCATTTTGTTTGTTCGCCATTTTGAATTTTGAAAATCTGGCATCGGGTTCGTAATGAGCGACCCCGAAAAACCCCTTACCAGTAAATTGAAGCCATTTTTGCTAAAAATTTACTTTTTGATTAGCCATTTTGTTTGTTAGCCATTTTGAATTTTGAAAATCTGGCATCGGATTCGTAATGAGCGACCCCGAAAACCCCCGAGTAAAAATGCTTTTAATGCTTTAAACTTAGGTTTACTATTTATGGCCAGGTTTTTGCGATTCGGCCCCACTGTACCCCGGTCCTAGCAATTAAAGTTGTATGAACTGTAACACTCGTACAAAGTAATAAAGTTGTGATCATGGAATCATGCGGTTATGATTAGTAGGGGATGGACGTTTTTTGGGGTGCATATGTTTTAAAGAAATCCTTAACCATGTAACGACCAACGAATAACATAAAGTAGTCATAGTACAGACTTATAGATCAGAATTTTTCTTGATTTTAAAATTTTGGTCTCGAATTTCAAGATTATCTCAAAAACCTAAGGTGATGGGGTTAAGTGGACCTCGGTTACGAATTCAGCGAGCCAAAAAACGTATAATAAACATGGTCTAATCTTTGGGTCCGAAAGTGAATTTTTTTTTTTTTTTTTTTTGTGTGTTATCTTTCGATAGATACAATATTATCTGCTAAATTTCAAATTGATGTCTGGCCAATACACTTTGAAATGTAAAAGCTTCGATTTTACCGAAGTTGATTCTTGTTTTTTTTATACCATTCACACATAGTGATCATCAGTTTGTCTGAAAGTTTGTAACACATTTAAGGAGGCATCCTAGATCCCATAAAGTATATATATTCTTGATCAGCGAGACGAGACGAGTAGATCTAGCCATGTCCGTCTGTCTGTCTGTCTGTTGTTGCGCATTTTTTGGGAAGCAATTTGAATGCTATCCAGTTGAAATTTTGCACATACACTTCTTTTAATTGCGTTTAATAGAGTCTCAAGATTTTCCCGCCACGCCCACTCTTTGGGGTAGCCTCCATACAAATCCACCGCCCACTTTTGACTTTTTGTATGAATAACATTTTTATTGTAGTCAATATCAACTTAATAATTGATATGGTAACTTCTAGTGGTCGGATGCTTGACTTATACATTAATGGGTGGGACCCGCCCACTATTTGGGGTAGCCCCCATACAAACCTACTGCCCACTTCTGACATTTTGTATGAAAACTTCTTTATTAAAGTCAATATTAGATTGAAATGCAATGTGGTGCCTTTTTATGGTCAGCCGCTTTACATAAATAGACTAAAGCTTGTGGCCCGCCCACTTTTTAGGGTAACCCCCATACAAACCTACTGCCCACTTTTGACTTTTTTTTTATGAAAACTTCTTTATTAAAGTCAATATTAGGTTGAATGTGAAATTGTGCCATTTTATAGACAGCCGCTTAACATATACAGACTAATGTGCGGGGCCCGACCACTTGTTGGGGTAACCCCCATACAAATCCATCGTGCAATTTTGTGTTTTTTAATGAAAAAATTCTTCATTTAAATCAATATTAGCTTGAAATTTGATTTGGTGGTTTTAAGTGGACAATCGCTTCATATACATATACAAATTAGTGTGTCCCGTCCACTTTTTGAGGTAGCCCCCATAGCTCAGTTTTATGCATTTGTATGGAGAAAACGTCAATATCAACTTGAAATAGGATATGGCGGCATCTTACACATCTACTACATCGCTACATACACATCTACTAGTGAGCGTGTACCACCAACTTTTTTGGGTAGCCCCTATTTAAACCCCCACTTTTATGTATTACAATACTATTTAAAATTTCGTGTGAATGGTATTAAAGCTTCGGTTCAACCGAAGTTAAGGTTTTTTCTTGTTTTTGTTTTTCTTTTTAATTGTAGTAATTTTAGTGACTGAGTGAAGAATTTTGGTTTTTTTGTTTTTTGTTTGTTTGTTCAAATATACGATTTAAAATTCTTATGCTTATACATCTACTACATCAGTATATATGTATGTTATAATGTGTATATGTATATGTACTATATATATATATTTATTTATATATATTTATAATTGTTTTCTTTTTAATGGTGTCTGAATAGAACAAAAAAAATATATAAAAACCAAAAAGTTACATTTTTTTGTTAGAAACTTTCATTACTACATTTAATAAAAAAAAAAATTACATTAAAGAAGACTTTTTTTGTCTATGTCTCTGATGATTTGTTGCGTCTTCTTGTTTTGCTTATCTATTTAATACGTTTTTTTCGTTACTATAATAAACAAAAAAATGTTGTGTTTCTCGTTTACTTATTTTGTGTTTCTCGTTTACTTATTTGACTAAAAAAAAAAAAAAAAAAAAAAAAATTATTTTTCCACCAAAAAAATGTATATTCTGATTTAAAAAAAAAAAAAAAAATCTATTTCTATGCTTGATAAAAAAATTCGAATGCAGTATAAAATGTTCCGTAACAACGTATGTATGTATAGTATATAGATATATCGTAATTCTAGCATAATAAATATATGTTCTTTAAAAAAAAAAACAAAAAAAATATTTCTATTCGTTTGAGCTTATATGGCTACAAAAATGTTCTCGATTTCATAAAAAAAAAAAAAAAAAAAAAAACAACAACAGTATACAGATCTCTCTCGCTTCTGTGCGGTTTATATTCACTAAAAACAAAAATACATATTGGAAAAAATTGTCTTACTATGAACTATGCTCTTTTTGTGCTATAATTTTTTCCCGATACATCATTAATCTCTATATATATGTACTATTATTAAGTATTTTTTGTTTAAGAAAAACTTTTTAAATGTTTGATTTGCTTTAAACTGTTGCATATACCTAGTATAATGGTTTAGTTTTTGCAACTGTTATACAAGTGTTCTACAGCTCAACTATAAATGCGCACACTGCATAAAGTTTGTTCCTAGCAGCTATAGACAAATACAAAAATCACACTATAACACAGGTCAACATGGTTTAGTTGTTGGAAAGCTAAAGGTAATTTCTAAAGTAATTTGCTGCGAAGAATCCGAATCCTGGCCCCTGGCACGTTAGGATATTGAGATATTTGAGGTTATGTAGACGAAAAATTGCGTTTTTTCCTATTTTTGAGTTTATATACTGGGTGCAAGGAATGTGTTTTGTGGACTGTCGCTCCAGTTACATCATCATTTAGTACCACTATTACATTTAAATTTAAGAGTTCAAGCAATCAATTACGATTTTTTTTTTCCGCAAAGTTATGGCTATACGAAGTTACGAAATACATCCCTACGACGTCATTCGGCTACATAACCTCAAATAGCTCAAAATCCTGGTCCAATTCTGACCCCGGATTCGGTTTCTATGCAGTCAATTCCATCGGAAATGAACCTCAGCTTTCCTACAACTGACATGACCCCGATATTTGTAGACAGACCTGTGTAATACTAGAATCGATTCCCCAAAAATGTACATAATATGCAGAAAAATGTACAGAAATCGTTCTTATATAGACTCGAAACATCTAAAATCGGCTACAGAGACTTGCTATATTCTTAGACTAAACATTTCTCACTATGACCATTCGCGACGCCTACTTTCATTACACTAAATATGAACTCGCTATGCTAACTCCTTATGTACGCAAGCTGCACATAGTTATTAACGTGCGTATACCGTCCAATTTTAGCGGTAGTTCACATAAAGATCAACCGCCCACCACTTTGTGTTTTTAATAGGTACAAATTTATTATTTTTCGAGCTAACCAACTTTAAAATGGAATGAAAGCGTCAAATTATCACTGGAGCAGTAATTTGTTAGCAGCTTGGTAAAGAGTATTGAAGCTTCGGTTCTACCCAAAGTTACCGTCTGCTCTTGTTGCGCTTATGTTTTTTTTTTTTTTTTTCGTGCAAGAGCTCCTAGTTGACCCAATGTACATAAGTTGTAATGAAGACATTTCGGATACGACGGCGCGTGGATAAGCTGTGCGAAATCGTTCTGTGCTGCGGCCGGCCGTCTTGTTGAAATGGGTGCCACCTTGGGAGCTTGCCTCGCCATTTTACCAAAGTTAGTTTTAGCTTTTTTTTTTGATTCTGGCGTCGACGTCTATTTCTTTACCTCCATCTGCACAAATCGAAAGGTAGCAGTAGTCATCAAAGACATCCGATTCATTGTTGCCGTCAACTATTGACACAGCTAAACCTTTTCTTTTTTGTGCTTGCGTCTATTTAAGCCCGGTTGTAGCAGAACTTTCAGACTTTCTAGCCGACATAACAATCTGTTCCAATATATTTTGAATATTTCGTGTCGCAAATTGAACAAGTGTGATTGTTCCGCTACAGTTTAAAGCTCGGCTGAATTTTTGATACATCATGAAGCGGAAACCGAAATTTCATAATTCTTTCGAACACAAACTATAGAAGAAATATTTTATTAAGCGTTAAAACACTGTATAACAGTACTGCAAATGAAGAATTATATACTTTTTTTAACGTACATTTAACTTCGATCTTACAAAAAAAAAAAAAAAAAAAAAATTTAAAATATATTTTGATGCATTATAGCATCAGTTGAACTTTTCCTTTTCTTTGGACTTGAATATTCAGCACAACCAAGCTGATTATATGTAATACATACTATGTTTTTTGTTTGTTTTTTTGTTTTTTTTTTGTTTTTTTGTAAGTTTTTAATTCGTTGATATTATCCCTTAAATATGTTTTAGTTTTTACACTTTCATAATTGTTGGCGGCACTGAATTAAGCCAAAAAAAAAAAAAATAATAATAAAAAATGTGTATAACACCCTGTTCCCGTTTTCGAATTTGAATAAACTATTCGCAAGTGATTTTGCTAAAATAGCACGCAGTTTGAATTCACTTCAAATTGTCACTATGTAATTCATATAATTATTGTCAAGTGAATTCAAACGGCGAAATCATTTTGAACTTGAAATACGAATCATTTTAACGAAATCACTTCCGAACAATTTATGCGGAAAACGGAACTGTTGGCATATACACTTGCTCGAAAAAGTATACGTACACCAAACAAAAATTTTTACTTTAATCGCAAATATCTCAGCGAATGTTTTATGTATTGAATCTAACTTTGTTTTTTTTTTTTTATTATATAGTTTATTAATTTCTCTTAACTAATAATATTTTTGCTGCATTTTAATACATAAAATTACAGTTTTAATACATTTTATGCTACAACATGTCAGAAAAGCACTACCGCAAAAGTCTACGTACAGCTGCATGCCAGACGCATGGAATGAGCAAATATGCGATTACCGTTACCTAAAAACATTTTTAGAAATCCATATCGCACACACTTTGGAGTTTTAATTCATTCTATTTCAATCAAATGAAGTGCAAGTTTTGCAGAATAGTTTGCTATAAAATTAACAGAAGTTGGGGCTGCAAGAAAAGTTTTGGTTTCAGCAAGACGACAACGACTCCAAGCACAATGCGTATAAAGTAAAGCGCTGGCTCTTTTATAAAACAAAAAACAAAAAAATTCAGTTGAATCGCCAATGTCCGCACCTGACTGCCATATAACATCATTTGTGGGACTTACACGAACGTAGCATCCGTTAACACACCATTACCTCCAACAAAAATATGAAAAAGACATAAGCGAGAAATGGGAAAAAATTACAACTGAAGATGCAAAAAAAAAATTTGTGGAATCCATGCCAAGATGTCTTACGGCAGTTACTGGCGAGAAAGGGTTATCCAACCAGTTATTAATACATCATTTTTTTCACTAGAGTGAATAGTACCAGCATTAGGGTACAAACAGTTAAGGGTTGCCCACAAGGGGGAGAACTTTCTCCCCTTCTATGGAGCCTAGACGTAGACATCCTACTATGTAGACTAGCCGAGAATGGCATACGATGCGAGGAGTATACAGAGATGACATCGTCATAATAGCAAGTGGGTAGTTCGAAGAGACACTCTGTGACATAATCAACAGAGGAGTCAAAATCACACAAGATTGGTGCAGTGTGATAGGGCTTAACATCAACACTGCCAAAACGACGAAGCAAAAGCTCCCTAGATTAAAAGAGATTAGGCTGTCAGGGTTTACAGTAGAACTTAGCAATAAGGTCAAATATCTGAGGATCATAGTAGACATTAAGCTCCTATGAAAAACACACATGGATGGAACCATAAGAAAATGCACAAAGGTAATACTTGTGTGCAAGAAGCTGGCCGAAAAATCTCTGGAGTGCAATCCGAAGAACATGCATTAGCTCTATACCATGGTAGTGAAACCAATGCTACTATATGGCATAGTCGCGTGGGGAGAACAAGCGAGCCAAGTGACAGCCACTAGGGCGCTCAACTCCCTACAAAGACTAGCGTGTGTTTGCATCAAAGGAGCAATACGCACGTGCCCAACAGTAGCGTTGGAAACTATACTGGATTTGACACCACTTCATCTGGAAATCGAACACAGAATAAAACAAACGCTCCTAAGACTATCAGTCGATGGAAACAAAGCTACCTCGAAGAACTGTCAGAAACGTCTCCATACATGGACGAAGGGTACAACTCTACTGTCAATGCCTAGAGACGAAATGACACAGGGCTACATATATATTTGATCGGAGTTTTACCATCAAATGGTCCGACGACCAAAAATCGTTGAAGTCAGAAAGAGCATACGTACTAAAGCCACACACCATCAAGTGGTATTCCGATGAATCCCTGACAGAAGATCGTACAGGCCTAGGAGTTGTAGGCCCTAGAACACACTATTGGGAGTCAATGGGAAAACACACCAGTATCTTCCAAGCAGAAATGTGTACGATAATCAGATGTGCGCAATTTAAGCTAGATAGAGACTATCACAACTGTGATATAGCTATCCTCTTAGACAGTCAGGCTGCGTTGAAGGCACTCCAACTCCAACGTAGCTAGGACGTGGACTATTGGAAAAACTCGGCGAACATAACAGTCTCTCTGCTGTGGGTGCCGGGTCATAACAATATTCCAGATAATGAGCAAGCAGACAAGCTTGCCAGACAAGGAGCGGCAACGCTATTGATAGGACCTGAGCAGTAGTATTGTGGCATCGGGAGACAAACTATATCGGCAGTAATCCGCAAGGAGAAGATTATAGGAAGAGAATAACACTGGGCTACAAGCCAAGGACTAAGACAAGCAAAGTTACTTCTGGGGGAGGGGGGTCTACAACCCGAACAGATCTAAAAATATGCCTCAGCTAGATAGGAACCAACTATGAATATTAACAGGACTACAAACAGGCCACTGTAGACTAAAGATACACTTTATATGTTTTGGGCACACATAACTCACCCGAATGCAGATTCTGTAACTACAAAGAGGAGACGATCCCTCTTCACATTCTTGCAGCATGTGAAACTGTAGCTAGAAGCAGACTGCAGATGCTACATAGCTAATCTGCTCTATGAGAAAGGAGCAAGTGTGTAGATTAGAACCTAGGAAAGTACTAAGATGCATTCAACATATATCAGAGACCCGCACCGGTGCCTGATTTCAGCACTACTACTTCACTCGCTTAAAATGCTGTGGCGGTGTTCTAACACTGCATTATATGCGGTTGCGGTGTTTAAACACCAAAAAGATACACTCAAAAATTTACTCCGTTATTTTTCTGAGTGGCGAGCTCGCACATTCTGTTTTTTTTTTTTTTTTACTCCGCTGTTCTTACACCGCGTGAGGAAGTACACAAGCCGAAATTCGGCAAAGGCGAAAATGACATAGAAGAATATGACAATGTGCAAGCCCACACATTGTTATTGTAAATGTATTTTTTATAGCATGCCTGCCTGTTGATTTTTACCGTTTGTTTTGTTAGTTTTGTTTTGACAGTGTTTTCGGACAGAGACTTCATTATTCAGTGAGATTTCTATTGAGACAGTCGCAATAAGTAAAAAATTCTAATGTCAGACCACGCGTTTATTACCGAACAAGTTACAAGAGGTGCTTACTCGTTGAAGCATAGACGAAAGGGAAAAAGTTTTGTCTGGAACATATTGTCCGAAATTATAAAAGATGATGGATCAACCATAAAAGACATGGTATACTGTCGTTCATGCCGAAAAGTTTTAAAATGTGTTGGAAATCAAACCTCCAACAGAAGCCGGCACAAATACTGTCAAACATTTAAGCAGCCGAAGACGCTAAGGACAGTATCTACTCCAGACAAAAAGGAAGCACCTAATGCGGTTTCCAAATAGATCGTTGAGGACTGCCGCCCGTTTTCGACCGTGAGTGGATCTGGCTTATGTATATTTTCAACATGAAATAATTGAACTTTTGACGGATTTAATTTTACAATGCCACGTGGAATGCATTTGTCCGCTGAAGAGAAGAAAAAAGAAATTGCATAAAGATGCAACTGAACATGCAATTCGCTCGTTTAGGGACAATATTATATTAGGTGGAAGACCTCCGCCTATTCATGAGAGCGAAAAACATCTCCCTCGTAGCACCAGGACGAAACTTGCACAGTTAAGATCCGGATGGAGCGTTATGCTCGAGTGCTACAGGGAAAGAATTGGGATAAGTAATACTAATTGCTGCCCTGATTGCGGTCAATCACCGCATAATACTATTCATTTGTTCAACTGCCCGTCCCATCCAACACAATTGAGCCCTTTAGAACTCTGGTTACGACCAGAGGATGTTGCCTTTTTCCTAGACCTTGACACCTGAGGTTTGCATTTCGGTTTTTCTTTCTCTTACTTTCACAAATATTGCTTTGCACCACTACATTTCATTTCATATATAATAAATTGTGTATATACAATTTTCTGCTACAGCTCACAAGAAGCTGTTACAACAATAACAACATAGACGTTTTAGGTTGCGGTTTTTATAGTATGTGCCCAACATAAATAATAAATAAAGAAACACATCAATTGCTTCGAAAAAAGCAGCCTGTACGCAGACTTTTGCGTGTAGCGCGTTGCAGCATAAAATGAATTAAATATATAATTTTAAGTATTAAAATTCTGTAAAAATATTATTAAGAGAAATTAATAAATTATATATAATAAAACAAAGTTTGTTTGCACATACACAAAACATTAGCTGAGATATTTGCAATTGTGTAAAGTTAAAATTTCATTTTTTTTTTTTGCTTTGTTTGAGCTGGTGTAAAGATATAAATAAAAATTTAGAAAAAAAAAAATAAAACAAAATTATATAGATTTGTTGTGTACAGTATTTCATTTTATTTTGCTTATATTTCATTTCATTTTACTTTGCTTGCTTTTTATGCTATTTCAATTTTTTTTTTTTATACTTTTTTTTTTTTATTATTGGAAACAATAGAAACACTTTACAGCAATGACTATTTTAATATAAAAAAAAAAAATATATATATATATATAAAATTAAGATTTTCTCTTCCACACACAAAAATATATTAAAAAAAAGAAAATGTGACAAACAAAAATTCAGTAGATTATATACTATTATATAATTATCAATTAAAAAGGTACATACAACGGAGATACAATTTATGTCTTATTTGTGTTTGCTGTTTTTGTTCCAAAAAAAAAAAAAAAAAAATTTTAAATGAATGAATTTGTTATTGTTTTATAGGTAGTTGTAGTGTGTAGTGTGTGTGTGTGTGTGTGTTTTCACTTGTGTGCAAATGTTAAGAACAGTTGACACTGAAGCACTCAACGCTGATTTGTGTTATTGTTATTTCACCAAACAAAAAAAAACAACTGTTTTCAACTACATCAAATAAAAAAAAAATAAAAAATATGAAGTATCTTTCTTCATTCACACACAAAGTTTCAAATTACATTTTTTTTTTTTAAATTACAAAAATTAATAGCATTAATGTTTAATTTTAATTTCTTAAATATATATAAAAAATGTTTTGTTTCTAAATGAAACATAAAAAAGTAAAAACAAATAAAATAAAAATTAGACAAATCTTTTACTACTCCAAATCAGCGTGTTCAAATTAAGGATTTCGTACGAAACTGGGCACGCTTTTCGAGTTTTTTTTTTTTTTTTTGTTTTCTGCACACTTGCAAACACACACACAGACAGACAGACAGACAGACAACAAAAGCTGACAAAACAACAAATATTTAGTTTTTAATTTGTTTTTTTTTTTAAGTTAAAGTTAAAATCAAAGAAAAAAGTTTCACAACTGGTTTTTGTTTGCTCTCCGTTAGGTTTAAATCTGTTTTTTGTTTTTTTTTTCTTTTTCTTTTTATCACCATGACATGCTCAAAATGTCGGCAAACATTTAAAAGTAAGAAAATTTAAAAAAAAAAAAGAAAATACATTCACAAATTAAAAAAATATATTAAAAATTAATTAAATACTTAAGATATTCAGTTGGCGTTGTTACAAATAAAATGTAAAATGTATATATAAACTATATATTGTTTTCACTAGCTTATTGTAGTCTTTAACTTGAGCATGTCAAAACAAAAAAAAAAAAAAAAAAAAATTGTTTTAAAAAAAAAATATGGTTTCTTTTGCCGCGTTTAAATATAAAATGTTCATATGCCTTTTAATTTGTTGTAAATATATAAGTTATATATATATATATTTATATATAGTGTTTTTTTATATATTAATGTATTTAAAAGTAGGTGTTTATATAGGTTTATGTTCTTTGCTTATATTTTAAGAGCAACAAAAAAAACTTTTCACTTCATTAACTGCTATATAGTTTACACATATAAATACACTAAAATATTTGTTCAAAAAAAAAAAAAAAAGATACATAGATACGAGAAAAAAAAACGCCTTACAGATATCATTCCTTCTATACGTATATTCATCTTTGTAATTTCTACTTAGTTATACTATATAAAAAGAATTTCCTCCAAAAAAAGCACAAAAAAATCAAAAAAAAAATGTTGAGGAATATGTTTTCAAAAAAAAAATACCTATTTATATGCTTATTAAAAAAAAAAAAAAAAATTTCTTCAAAAAAAAAACAAAAAAAAAGTTCTCTTCTCTTAATTTTCTGTGCGAATGTGTTCAGTGATTTCTCGATGTAGTATGTGTAGGTATACCTATATATGTGTATGAGTATGTGAGTTATTCAATGTGTACGAAAATTAAACATAAAGAAAAATGTATGTGTGTGTGTGTGTGTTTGAAAAGAAATATTCGTACAAATTAGTTTGTTAGCGAAATACTATATGAAAATATTTCTAGTTTAACAAATTCTTGTTTTTTTAATGATTTTCTTTTTTACTAGCTATAAACTAAATTGTTGGAATAGTACGTTTTCATAAGGCTCATATGCCTTTAAACTCGTAAACTCATGAAAACTATATAAAACTCGAAATTTTTCCAGGCATTTTGCAGCAATGTACCGTTATGTAGTAATTGCTAGAAATGCCGTCCTATATAGACAGTTCCGTTGTGTAGTTGTGTGCGAGAAAATCTGTCAAACTTAGAAATACTTGACTGAGTCATCTAATGTTATAAATGTTACATTATTCAATACAGTAAGATTTTCTGCTATACGCAAATAAATCCAAAATTTTACAAATTAATTAATTTTTGCATAAATCAATGTCGTACTGTACTGTTTTTGGTGAACAGCTGCTGTTGCAGCTACAGAAGATTGTATATTTTTGGCGCCCGAGCAGGGACCACATGCATGTCGTACGTAAATTATTGTAGTAAAATGTTAAATTTTATAAATTCTTTAATACACCATTATGAAGAAATAGTAATGGCTAGAATTGCCGCCCTATATATAGACAGTATTTAATATTACGTTTTATAGTTATACTAGTTAAAGTAGAACATTTTGCGAGAAAATCTGTCAAGCTAAGAAATATGTACTTGAATGAGTCAATTATAGAATATATTATCGCATGCAAATAAATGTTACATTATTCAATACATAAAGATTTTCTGTCCCGAGCAGGGACCACATGCATGTCGTACGTAAATTATTGTAGTAAAATGTTATGGTAATGGCTAGAATTGCCGCCCTATATATAGACAATATTTAATTTTACGTTTTGTTGTTAGAGTTAACAAAGTTAATTAACAAAAAACAATGTTGCTGCTTGCAAAATAGCTAAAAATAATATTACATATATACGTTACATACATATATTAAACGACGTTACAAATATAAAATGTTGCAACAGAAAATTGCAACTGCAGACCAACACTAAGCAATGCATTCATCATGTAATTTCACTAGTAGTACACTATAAGCGTCTCGTTAACTTACGAGTTTACAGCATTTTCGTGGCAGTTACGAGTTTAAAGACATATATCCTAAATTGTACATTTTTACGCTATGTCAAAGTTGAATGAGTTTGTGTATGTGTATGTGTGTGTGTCTGTGTCTGTGGTGTTTTAGTAATATAATATAATTTCATTTGAACACCACTTATGAGTCAATACATCTAATATCTTTGCATGTATTGTTTTTTTTTTTAGTTTTGTAATCTTTTATCTTAAGTTTTTCTCTGCTATTTTTTAAAAAGATTTTGTTTTAGTATTATAGTTTTGTTTGTATTTAGTTTTTTGTTTTTTTTTTTGTTTTTTTTTTTTTTTTGTTGTTTTCAGTTAAGATTCATCGCTCATCAAGTTATTAGATTTCTTTTTTTTTAGGCTATGTACGCCATATGCATTCGGTTTTTTTAATATTATTGTGGCTGTTGTCGTTATTATTTATTGTGTAGTTGCGTTGTATATTGTTGTTTGTGTTGTTGTAGTTGTTGCTGTTCTCTAGATTGTTTAGCGTTTGCAGCAGTTCCGCTGTCGTTGGAGTTGTTGTTGACAACGGCGGCTGAGTAGACGACGACAGAGACAGCTGCAATCGTGTTGTATGTTGCTGTAGTTGTTGTTGTTGTTGTTGTTCTTGATGTTGTTGTTCTTGATGTTGTTGCTGTTGTTCTTGATGTTGTTGTTGTTGTTGTTGTTGCAACCGTGGCTGTTGTTGTTGTGGTTGCTGCCTTTGTTGTTGTTGCTGATGATGATGATGTCGCTGTTGTTGTTGCGGATCATGTTGGTGTAGCAGAGTTGTTTGTTGTTGTCGTTGCAGCGAATTTTGTTGATGTTGTAGCAAATATTGTAGCAAATGTTGTTGTTGTTGTTGTTGCGACTGCTGTTGTGGCTGCTGTAGATGTTGTTGTTGCTGTGGTGGTAGCAGTTGCAGTTGCTGTTGCTGTTGCAGTGCGAGTTACAAATACGAATACTGCATTGTCTTATGGCGGTACAATCCATCGAGCAATTCAGCAAAATTCTCACCTAAAGAAAATGCAAAACAAATTCAAAAGAAACAAAAATAAAAACGAAAACGAAAAACAAGAAGAAAACATTTATTAGTATAATATGTACTATAAATAATTGTTCGTTGTTTAAAATATTTCAAAAGAAAAAAGAAAAAAAAAATTAAATCGATAGAAACATAAAAACATTTTTTAAAATCAAATAAAACAAATTCCATATTATTTCAAAAACGAAACGCAAAATTATTTGTTTTTTGCACCATTTGAAAAAGTTGCTTAAATCTATATTAAATATTTTGTTATCATATAATAGTAGTTATATGAAAATATTTATACTATAAAACACGCACTGACATTTTGGTGTTAAAATGCACAAGAAAATAAAAAAAATTAAGAAAAAGAAAAACTATACACTTATTATTGCATATTGTATACATATTATTACATATTTAAAAATATAAAAATTGTTGTGTTTAATATTATTTTACTTTTGTGAGATTACAGTAAAAGTATAGGAGCTTAGCATTAAAATTCATGCATCAACTTTTAAGAGTTGCTACAATAGAGTTCCACCATACTAAGTTTCAAAACTATAACGCAGAAATTCATGATGGGTATGCATTTCTTCACCAGCCTCTTTCTAAGAGATTGTTAACTTCAATTTGCTCAATAATTATAGTAAGTAAGTAAACCATATATATATATATATATATATATATATATATATATATATATATATATATATATATATATATATATATATATATATATATATATATATATATGGTTTTGATTGATCGACAGCAACAAATTGTAACAAGTACCACGCATAACAACAAACAAACAGACATAAGAACTAAATCGTTTTAACTCATACAAGCTGGGATCTAAAAATAACCGAACTTTTGATTTAAATCATAGAACACGTAGCGCCATCTAGTAAATCTTAGCAGTGTTAGAAAGTTACATTTTTCTTCTTTCGAAAGCAGCTAAGTTCATGCTAATCGTTGGACAGTTTACAAAATGACACACATTTTAATAACAGCAGTTTTTGTAGTTATGTCGTAAAAACAAAAAACGAGCATATATTAAATTTGGTTTTAAACTCGGTCAAAAAATTTGCTAAAACTTACGTATTGGTTAAAAAAAAAAATTGTATGAATCGTACTCAAGTTTACACATGGTTTACACGATTTAAAAATGTTGCATTGATTGAAATGATGATGCAAGACCTTGACGACCCGAAGCAACAAATCGTGCTAAGTTAGGTGTAAAATGTAAGTGAAATAATCGCTATCGATGCAAATTTCACAGTCAGAATGCTGGCAGAATAGAATTAAATTCATTTTACTGTACAATCTACAAAACATTAACTGAAGATTTGGGTAAAAGAAAGCACGTTTTGTTCCACATCAGTTAAATGATGTTCAAATGATCGCTCGTGTAGAGCATTGCAAAAACAGCTGAAAAGGATTCAGATTTTCTTGATTCTAAGCGATAATCTGCAGCATGGAGGTCAAAAGACGAGCCAAAACCTAGAAAATGGTGCGTTTGCAGAAGTCAAGTATCAAGACAATGTTGATAACTTTCTATGATTCCAAGTGTATTTATTGTATACAAGAAATTTATTCCACAGAAGCTCAAACTGTCAATGCAGAATATTATCTACAGTTTTACATCGTTTGTTGGCAGAGAGTTTTACGTGTTAGGCACAAATAATCCAAAGGAAAGTAGCTGCTTGTATTGCATGATAATGCAACACCTCTCAAGACAAAAAAAAAGTTAATGAATTTTTGTTGAAAAAACAGATTTGTCGCATCGAACACACACCGTATTCGCCTGATCTATTACCGTGCGATTATTTTCTCTACCCAAAAAATTAAAAATGCAATGAAAGGAGCTTTTTACGATGACATTCCAGCCATACAAGCAGTTGTGATACAGCTGCCAAAGAACAACACATGCCAAAGAGCGAGTTCAAATTGTCTATGAACAAATTGGTTGAGCGTTCCAAACGTTGGATTGAGTTAAATGAATCGTATTTTGAATAAATATTAGCTTAGAAATGTAATACCAACCATGTTTGTTTTATGTTATAACTAAAAAGTTCGGTTATTTTCAGATCACACACCGTGTTTAATGAGCGTAAAAGAAACGTTCAAATTTTGTATGACTTCGATCGATATGTAGCAATATTAAGCCACTTATGTATAAGTACTCCAAAATTAGCTTTAAAATTGTAGAACATTTAATACGATATTTTGTTATACGTTAAAAAGAAGTTCGTTGAAAAATTTGCGATAAAATCTGTCAAGATTAGAAATTAAAGCTATATGCAAATAAATCAAAAATTTTACAAATTACTTAATTTGTGCATAAATCAATGTCGCACTGTAAGGTTTTTCAAGAATTTGTTTTTGGTGAACAGCTGCTGTTTCAGCCACAGAAGATGCAACATTTTCGGCGCCCGAGCAGGGACCACATGAATGTCAATTGCGCGAACTTCTTTTTTTCTTCTTCTTTTTTGGAAACAGCTCATTTTAAGTCATTTAAGAATGCAAAAAGCCTAGATAAACTTGCTGAGTAGGTTTCGTAGTAATATGTTAAATTTTATAAATTCTTTAATAACGTGTGCTAGCGTGTTCCCATTTATACTATTTCTATAAATATTAAACCATACAACTCTCAATTTTTGGACAACTTTCACTGTAACTTCATATATAAATGCATTTAAATTTAACTTAGTCATTTTTACTTTGTTAATACTTAAACATTATACTAATTTGAATACTGTACACTGTTTGTTTTTTTTTTTTTTTTTGATAATTAGTGTTTTTGCATTATTAAGTTTAAGTATTTACTTTAAGTGTAGTGTTGAGTAGTAGTGTTGTTGTAGAAACTTTTTTGTACTTTATATTGTTGTTTTTTTTTTTTTGTTTATGTTGTACTACAAGACTATTTATTAACACATTTTTTTCTTTTTTTTAAATATATATTGCAATATTTCTTTATATATACATATATTGATATTTCTATATATGTATTTATCATTTATATATGAGCAATTTTAAGTAAAGCAAGCTTAGACATATGCGAGAGAAAAATAAAAGCAAGATTGTCAAATTGTTTTAAGCTGATAGACGAGACATACAGACAGACAGACAAAAACGGACAAAAACGGACCGCAGACTGATGCTCTGTATACGAGTATAATAAGCGTAACGTGCCAGAAGGAGAGCGAGAAGGATAACAACTAATTCGATACATCGTTAATTTTTTTTTTATATTTAATTATATAAATATATGCAAAAACTATAAAAGCAAATACGAAGCAGCAAGTATGTTTCAAATTGTTCTACTTTCACCATCTCAATTTCATTATCTGATGTGATCGGCGTCGTCTGGGGAAATTTAGCAATAAGCATTGAAAGCTTTTAATTTTTTATATGCTTTTTTATTTTAACTGTTTTAATAAGTTTAAAAGGTGTCTGTCTTCTTTCAATGGTCATAGGTCATACGCCAATTACAAAATTTATTTTGGTTTACAATTGAATTTTTGAGATTGAGTTACAGTCCACACAATACGGTTTTACTAAATGTTGCAGCTATATAAAACTGAAGTCTAACTTTATGTTGTTGCAAACAATGCAAAACGCTTTGTATATATGTAGGTATATACATACATATACATATATATATATTATTGTACAATGTGATATAAACAAATTCAATTAGATACTGCTAATGTACTGTTTTATATGCCTGCATGAGCTTGAGTATATTTCGCTGATTATGGCGAAGCAGTACTTTTCTAATACATATTTCATAATGGTTCTGCAACTAGTTACCATGCGGCAAAATCGGTAAATAATATTTTAATATTACATCACTTTTGTAACGTTTATAATACAGATTTTGATTATTTTTAAAGATCGAAGGATTTTTAACCATAAACGAATTTTTCGATTATTGTATTGGCCGGAGAACAGCATTGATGATCTACGATAAATGCGTTCGAAACAAAAATCTTTTGGCATAAAATTAAGTTAGTTGCAGATAGCAAACAAAATAGCCGACATAGTAGTATGTATTTTCAGTGCTGGTTCAACATTTTTTAGAGTATTACAGCGCAAACGCAGAAAGAAGTTTTTTTTTTTTTTATGCAGGAGAAACAAAATTAGAAGTGCAAGCGGTTTAAAGGAATTGTACGATGTATCAAAGTTATAGTATAGGGTGTTTTTTTTCTTCGCGTAACTCTAAAAAAACACCCTATATATGCAACTAAGTTTATGTGCAACGTCGACATTTTCACTATATCTCATTATACACAACTGTTCTTTTTTTTTTTTTTTTTTTGTGAAATTCAAATTCAAAATTGAAACACCATGTATAAATTCACCGATTTATATTGAGATTTTTGTTGTTTTAAATTTAGAGAGCATATATTTCTTTCTTCTTCGATTTTCAATAATTATTAAGGAACTTTTTCAAATAACGCTCGTTTTGTTAATTTCAAATAAGAATTTGTAAATTTTTTTGGAATTTTTTCTTTTTGGAATTTTTTTTTTTTTTTTTTTTTTTTTGAGAGAGAGGTAGAAAGATATAGACAGATACTTTGAGGGAAACGATAAAATCAATGAATGGCACTCGATTTTTTTAATGAGATAGAACAAGAGATGATGTCAGCTAAATAGACTTGCATTCTCAGTGTATTGGTGTGTGTGTGTGTTGCAGTTGTTGTATGAGTTTGATATGTATTTGTGAGTGTGTGTGTTCGAATACAATGTACAGATGTTTCTATGTTTTCTTTTGTAACATTAACTAAAGCTCATACTTGTTTTTCTAGTTATTATTGTTCTTATGTTTTTATGTAAAATGTGCTCTCAAAAAAAAAAAAAAAAAAAAAATTAAAATAAAATGTATATCTTAAATAGAGGAAGTAAGAAAGAAAGATAATTACTATCAAGACCAAAAATAGCATCCCAAATAACGTCGCAAACTGAGCGAAATTTTCCGATAGGTCCGTCTATAAAAAAAAAAAAAATAAAAAAAAAAATATGAAATATTTGCAACAACTTTACGTAGTTGTAAAAATATTTGCAGCAATGATTGCAACTGACTAGAAGATTTTTATTTTTATTGTTTTGATGTAGAAATTATTAAGTTATAATATTATATAGGTACGCCATTTGGAATATATGTATATGTCGAAATAAAAGGAATGCAACAAAATGCATCAAAGGATAATGAAAGGAATGAAAAAGAAGTGGTAGCACAGAACTAAAAACATTGCAAAAGCTGCGAGCTCAAAATTATGTAGGTATGTGCAAAAATATACGAAGTAAACACAATATACGAAGATCAAATAGAACACAAGATCAAATTAAATAAAGGACACAATTATTCACTTAAAAATTGCTCATTATAAATATGTAATACAAATTAACAAAAATATATAAACTAAAAAAAAAAAAAATCATAGTATAAATGCAGCAACTAAATTTAAATTATAAAATTAATAATAAACTAAAATAAAAATATAAAAAAAAAAGTCAAAATTATTAAATGCAAAAAAAAAGTAAAACAATATTTTGTTTTCCATAAATATGTATAGCAATACGTTTTTTTTTTTTTTTTTTTTTTTTTAAGCGAACCACCACGCACCAAAACTAATACACATTTGAGAACAAAACAAAAAATGTAGAAATTATTGACAAAGAATGAGTGACAAGCGCGCATACCTTCCAATCGTTTTAACAAATTTTATTTAATGCCAAGAAATTCGTTTTTATATGCTTTAAGAACCACAAATGGTTTACATTTCTGGTAAAGCATACATATAAAAACGTTTTCTTTGAGTTTTCTTGAAATGTATCGAAACCATTGAAGGAACTCCACTCTTATTTCACGCTTTGTTTATAGTTTTTCTACTGCTTGATTTGCTTTCAACTGAGTTTGGTTTATGGTAATGTGCAAAAACCAATCATGACACACAGTTAGTAGTACTAGATTAGAAATAATATCAGCTTTTAACAGTCAATTTATATCGTTTACAGCTGCAAAGTGCAAACGGTTATTTTAAGTTTACCGGTTATGATTACGGTTCAGAATTTTTGTTCGCTAAGTATTTTAAAAACCGAAGCTCTAATACCAATTCACATGAAATTTTAAATCGTATTGTAAAACATAAAAGTGGGGGGTATGTATGTGAACTACCCCAAAAAGTGGGCGGGCCACGCCTATTAGTCTATGTATGTTAAGCGGCTGTCTATAAAAAGGCACCACATTACATTTCAACCTAATATTGACTTTAATAAAGAAGTTTTTCTTACAAAAAAACCAAAAATGGGCAGTAGGTTTGCATGTGGGTTACCCCAAAATGTGGGCGGGGGTCCCACCCATTAATGTATATGTGAAGCGTTCGTTCACTAGAAGCTACCATATCAATTATTAACTTGATAATGACTACAATAAAAAAGTTTTTCATACAAAATGTCATAAGTGGGCGGTGGCTTTGTATGGGGGCTATACCAAAAAGTGGGCGTGGCAATACTTAATACTCTATTAAACTGCAATAAAAAGAAGTGTATGTGCAAAATTTCAACTGGATAGCATAAAAATTGGTACCCAAAAAATGCGCAACAACATACAGACAGACAGACGAACATGGCTATATCGACTCGTCTCGTCGAGCTGATCAAGAATATACGCGTATGTATACCTATACTTTATGGGGTCTACTATGATGCCTCCTTTAATGCGTTACAAACTTTCAGACAAACTGATAATATCTGTTCACACTATCGGAGATGTTACAGAAATCTCTATCACCCCAATTCCGACCTAATTCAATTTCGGAGGTGTCACAGAATTCTCTTTTAGACCGTTTGAAATCTTCAGCCTTTTGCTGGGTGAAATTGTTGATTGCATACATAAACTCATCAAATCATAAGTTAAAACTTTGTTTATGTGCAAGAAGTTGAATGTATTTTCTTCGTAACTGTGTCTTAGAATTTAAACATTTAGCATATTTTTTATTTAATTTAAATACATATATAAAAATGTGTACATATTTAGTTGCTGAAATCCGACCAGCTCGGTTTACGCAACAGCACAACGAATGACAGCGTTGCCAAGACAACAACTCTGCGTAGCACAAAATTCGTCTGTACACTAAAAACTGTTTTCTATAAAATCTCGTAGATTTCTGTGACAGCTACGGAATTTTTTTTATCGAAATTCAAATCACCAGACGGATTTTTGTCTAGAGATTTATGTGAAAGCTCCGTATGTGTTAATGGTATAATACAATTGATTGAACTGTATGCACTCTTTCTCTTTATACGAAGAAAACATGTATAGGATTCTATACAATATGAGATGCATATGCTTTATAGTAAATAACGTATAAGACCAGCACAGATTCAACATTGTTCGAAAAGCAAAAAAACCGTGTGATATTATCTTGTTAGACTACTAAGGAATATATTAAGTTAAAATACTAGGCGCTGCTATATATTTCTGAACTCGAAATTATCTTTGTTAACTTAGTTGAATCAAATAAATTAGTTGCTCGTATCTAAAGCATTGAATTTTGAAAAGCGTAAAACAAAAATATAATAATTTAGAAAGAACTGTGATAATATATTTTCTACATCACGACTATGTTGTGTGTGTCAAGTGTTTCATATGCCATAGATTTATATAAAAACAAAATCAATTCTTAATGACGTACGATATTACGATAATAAAGATATGTACTATATATAATATTCTTGGTTTATGATTATTAGTTTGATGCTTTGTTAATAATTTTTATATCAATTTTGTTTAGTAAAAGTTGTTGTAGTAGTAGTAGTCCTTCTTCCACATAATATTGGTGGTACTTCCGACAATGAACTTGGCGGCTTTGACTGAAAAATTGTTGATGTTTAGATATACATATAGTTACATTTACAAAAAGTTTCAATTTTCATTTTTAATTTTTGATTTTTGAAATGTTTTTTTTTTTGTTTATGTTTATGATTTGTTATGCTAATGAGACAGATTTCAAAAATGTGGAAAATCATAAAATTATTATGTATGTATATGTATAAAAATACTAATAAGAGAAATAGAATATCAACTACTACCATAAAATACTTTAAAAACAAAACAAAATACTTGTAATTGTCAAAAAAAAGAATTAAAAAAATAAATATTTTATATTAAAGTATAAAATATCATATTCAAAATATAAGTCTTAAATAGAAGAGGTTATTTAGTACTAGTAAAAAAAAAAAAAAATTTTTTTTGCTTAAACTACCTAGCACATAAAAAAAAACGTTGGCTCCTAAAATTACCTTATTTCACAAAAAAAAAAAAAAAAAAAAAAAATGTTACTAAATAGTTCTATTTAAAAAAAAAAAATGCTTAATGTCTCAAACGTCAACTTTGAAATTGAATTAAGATTTTAATATGTTGCTTTAAAGTGAAATACCCGCATTCACATCAAACATCAGTCAAAGGATACATTCAAAACTAATGTGGACGGACTACTGCACGAAGTTTGATGCAAACCGTTTGCCATACATGACAAAAAAAAAAAAACAACAGCGTTTTACAATTCCTCTTTCAAAGCTGAGCAGCTGAGCACAAATTCAAATTTTTGTTTCTCACAAGCATATACTAGAGCACAATAGACTTCGGGGCTTGAGCTCTTACAGCTGTTTTAGCGCCTTAGAAACAAGCTATAAATATGACTATTCAATAAACTGATTGAGAATTGTGATTATGAAAAAATTTGTAGCCTGCAATAGTAAAATGAAACTTATTTAAATCTTCCTAGACCTGCTTTGCATGTCTAAGAAGAAATCAAGACATTGAAAAAGTTTAGCATGACTAATAGTAGGGGAGCCGCCCAAGCGGGTATTTTGCGCGTTATTCGAGCGCATTAGAAAATCATATGTACCCCTACCATATATGCACCCTTAATATAGGGGCGCGCGCGTTGAGGGCTGCCCGTCAGATTTGGAAAAAAAAATCGATCATCTGAAAAAGTCGAGCGCGTCAGATTAAGACAAGGTAAACATTATGTAGTAGTACATGCAGAAAAGTGCATACATATTTCAATAATCTGACAATTTGGGCGTGGCATAAGGAAATGGGCGAGTCACAAAGTTGTAAAAAAAAAACGTCACCACGAAATTCTATTAGGATTACGAAAAACATATAAACTGACGTTTTTCATGAGGCGAAAACATCAAAAACATCATCATCAATAAAAGATGAAGTGTACAGCTGCTGGAAAACTGTCAACGGATGGAACAATTTCGCTAATTCTTTTTTTTTTTGTTGTGTTTATTATTGTCAGGAGAAGGTTCGGCTCGGTTCATATGAATGAAAGCAAGAAAATTAAGAAAGTTGAGCGGAACATTAGAAAATTTCGAACATTTGCGTCGTAAAAACTATTTGTGAATTATAAGTGCTATTAGGTTTTAATCGAAGTTTATTACTGTCAGATTTACAATATCTCTCCATATAATTGTTGGATTATCATTTAGAACAACTAGGACATCAAGTTGAACCGTCCAACTGTATAAAAATCTGACGCGATCTCGAGTATTACAAGGTCATCAAGGACATTTTTTTCTTTTCACATTTTCAAAAATCGGTCATGACTTTTGGCCACGTCCAAATCGTCAGCCATTTGAATAGGACACTTTTTTGAGTGTCTCACTCAACATATTCCCTCTGAATATCTGACAAGCTCAAATAACTTTTTTTTTTCCTACCCCTTTTTACGGCCATGCTTCACTATAGTTAATTGTCAGTTTAATATCTCTCGGTTATGAGAAAGACAAAGCGCGTTTACACTATGAATGTCGGACGCGCTCGAGTCTTGCCATTAGACAGTTTTTTTTTTACATTTTTGAAAATTTGTACACGCTCTTCTTTCCAAACTTTACAACTTTTTTTTCGTTTTGGAACCTAATCTTCACAATCCAATGGGTCCCTATGACGCTTTAGTAATCGGGCTCCCCTACTATAATAAAATTAAACAAATTGAACCATTTAGTTCAGTTCGTTCAGTGGTTCATTTGACGAATGTTATCTATCATTCATTTTACTGATTGAAATCGACAAATGAATTGAATAAATCTAACAAAGCAAACATTTTAAGTTGTAAATTTACATAATTTCGATGTATGAATGAATCTGCGTTCTATGTTGATATATTTGTTAACGTTATAGTTAAGTAAGCTTAAGCTCATTGAAATGAAGAGTCAAATGAAGTAATTTTTCAAGTGTTTTTTCTCAATGCTTCAAACGACAAATTCAACAAAAGGTTAAGTTAGCAGCAAAGTAATTTGAATGAATGCCAAGGTTGGTATATTCCAAATATTAGAAACATTGATATTGATAGGATTTTGGATATTGTTAAAATATGTTTAAAAGAATAAAAAAAGACACTTTTTAGAGCCGCCGAACTACTTACACTAGCTGAACTGTTGTTTTCCCTGGTTTTGACTTACGAAAAGACTTTGCGAAAGTGAATTCAACAAAATGCCTTAATTTTTCACTTTTAGAGTGGATTTTGCAGTTAGAATAATACACTTGAATAATGTATAATTTGAAATTTACATCAACTATTTCAGGTGAATTTTAATTTCGAAAATCTTCAAAAAAGTGAAAAAATTAACATTTTATTGTATATACACTTTGGCAAGCAGGCATATGTGCATAAATATTGTTTAAAAATCACTTAAGAATTGAGGAGCTGACGTGGCGCGCGTTAAATTTCTGAGCGATGTGTTCGAGAATTTTTATTTGTTTCTTTATATTGACACAAAAACACTTTTCTTTTTTTGTTTTTTTTTTTTTCATTTTTATCGAATTTCAAAGTTGACCAATGAGTCGTTTTGTAAAACTTCATAACTAGTAGCAGACGCTTCGATAAATGTATGCATGTATGTACTATCATATTTAGTGTGCTGATTTTTGATTGTTTTCATATTAGAGTAAAGAAGAAGAAAAAAAAAAAAAAACACATTGATAAAAAAAAAAAAAATATTGATTATCTCACCTTGCAAGCGGGATTTTGGCAGGCAGGCTCACAGTTACACACATTTTCACTATATAACGGGACTTTATTTATTTATTTTTTTTTTTTCTTATTATTTTATTAATTTTTGTGATTTTTTCTTTTTTTTTTTGTAATCCTTTATTTTATACATATGTATCCTTTAAATATGCGCTTCAGTGTACAGCAAAGATAAAACAAAAAAAAAAAACAAAAAAAATATATATATGTATATGTATGTACATATATTGGGAAGTTGTGGGCGCGCATACTTACCATATATGCACTATATACGTTTACGACTCACGATCACGCACTGTAACACTGAGAGAAAGAGAGAGAGAGACAGAGAGCGAAAAAAAACAACAAAAACAAAAAAAAACAGGACATGCGCTGGCACACGACTCTCAAATCAACGACTGGTAGACGGTAGACGACAGACGACAGATATTTATTGACAAAGAGAAACAGAGTGAGTAAAAAAAAGACTTCCCGTTGTTCTCAAAATCTTTGCTTGTTGCTTGCTGCGCTTCTTTTCACTTTCACTTCTTGCACTTGTAAATGCTTTACTTTTGTTGTTGCTGCTGCTGCTGCCGCTGTTGCACAAGTTCCATATAAAAAAAAAAAAACAAAAACAACAAAAACAAAAAAAAACTTCCCGCTGCATATGTATATGTATACTTCTCATCATTATTTCCAAGAACTCCTTAAATATACTAAAGTCTCTCAACACATCATATCAGAGTGAAAAAAAATTTGTTTTTTTTTTTGATTTTTTTTTTGATTTTTGATTTTTCATTCGCACACATTTAACTTTTCTATTTTTTGTTCATGCCTAACTTCTTCTTCTTCTTCTTCGAACGTTTTTGCAAAAATAAAAAAAAAAAACAAAAAAAATTGCTCTTTGTGTTTTTATTGCTAATATATATATATAGAGAGAGAGTTTTATATATATGTATATATAGATGAAGAATATTTTTTGTTGTTTTTTTAGTTCCTCACTTAATTGAAACGTACGATAGTATATAACTAGTAATTTAAAGTTAACACTGTATTTTTTTTTGTTGTTCTTTTTTTTTTTTTTTTTTTGTTAAGTAATTTGTTTTATAATCATAAACTGCGTTTAATTTGCTTAAATATTTTTTTTTGTTTTTGTTTTTTGTTAGTTTTTAGCATAGTTAAAAAAATGGGAGCAGGAGTTTTTTTATAAGGAAATGTGTTGTTGTTTTAGTTTGATTTGTTTGAGCAGAGTGTATGAATGCTTGATCGATCATTTGAAGCACGATTTAATTATTGTGAAGTACTATTTATATATTATAGTATATCTGTGTATATACTCGTACGTTTAAGCCCGTCTTTGAGAAATCAATCTTGTGATTTAATAGTAATGTGTTTTGAAATGGAAACGAAACTTAATTTTCTTTGCATTGGTGGTGATTGATGATACTTTATGTTACACTACTACAGGTGTCGTTCGTGTCCCCCTTTTTTTTGCATTTCTTTTTTATATATATATATATTTTTTTTTTATTTTTTTTTTGTTTTTGTCTTTAAAATCCTTATATATTTATAGCTACGTTATATATTTATGTTAGAAATAAGACAAGCTGCTTATGTGCAAAATATTATGCATAAATCGAAGCAACATCTGCATAGGTTGGGAGCGATAGTGTTTTTTATTCTAAAAGAACTTCTGCAATTGTTATGTTAGCTTTTGTCGTTTTGAAAGAATATACTTTGAAAAGAAAAATTTCATTTTGAGCCACTACTACGATTCCCGAGGCATCACGATCTAACGAACTTGTCAAAAAAAAATACGCATAAAAACGTTGTCTCACTTAGATTTGTAAATACAAATAGCTTAGATTAAAAATACAAACATACAAGGTATGATCTAAAAATAACAGAACTTTTAATTTAAATCATAGAACACACACATAGCGCCACCTATTAAATGTTGGCAGTGCTGGAAAGTTACATTTTTCATCTTTCGAAAGCAGCTAAGTTCATGCTAATCGTTGGACAGTTTACAAAATGACACACATTTTAATAACAGCAGTTTTTGCAGTTATGTCGTAAAAACAAAAAACGAGCATATATTAAATTTGGTTTTAAACTCGGTCAAAATTAAATGAATTAAATTCATTTTACTGTACAATCTACAAAACATTAACTGAAGATTTGGGTAAAAGAAAGCACGTTTTGTTCCACATCAGTTAAATGATGTTCAAATGATCGCTCGTGTAGAGCATTGCAAAAACAGCTGAAAAGGATTCAGATTTTCTTGATTCTAAGCGATAATCTGCAGCATGGAGGTCAAAAGACGAGCCAAAACCTAGAAAATGGTGCGTTTGCAGAAGTCAAGTATCAAGACAATGTTGATAACTTTCTATGATTCCAAGTGTATTTATTGTACACAAGAAATTTATTCCACAGAAGCTCAAACTGTCAATGCAGAATATTTTTTACAAGTTTTACATTGTTTGTTGGCAGAGAGTTCTACATGTTAGGCCCGAATAATCCAAAGGAAAGCAGCTGCTTGTATTGCATGATAATGCAACAAACCGCACAATATCAAAAAAGTCCATGAATTTTTGTTGAAAAAAACAGCTGATTTGTCGCATCGAACACCCTCCATATTCGCCGCCTGATCTATTACCCTGCGATTATTTTCTCTACACAAAAATGAAAACTGCAATGAAAGCAGCTTTTTACGATGACATTCCAGCCATACAAGCAGTTGTGATACAGCTGCTAAAGAACCACATGCCAAAAAGTTGAGTTCAAATTGTCTATGAATAAATTGATTGAGCGTTCCAAACGTTCTATAGAGTTAAATGAATCGTACTATTTTGTATACTAAATATAAGCTTTGAAACATAATACCATACATACTTGTTTTAATTTTTTTTTTTTTTTTTTGTTCTTATAACTAAAAAGTTCGGTTATTTTAAGATCAGACCGCCGTTCATACACTGAAAATGATATATGTATGCTGAAAAAAATTGTAATTGTTAGTTTTTAAAATGCGATAACTCGCAAACTAAGTGTAAATTGAACACTTATTTTTCGTCTTATTTTTCGACGAGCTCTACAAGCATGCGTCGTCAGTCAGTCAGTCAGTAAATCAGATCGTGGCGCTCCGGGTACCGTAGAATTCATTCAGCTCAAGAATTATATATATATATATATATATATATATATATATATATATATATATATATATATATATAAACCTGTATTTGAATTAGGACCGTTTTCATGACTTGACTTTAACTTTACCGCTCATATTTATCAGGCGTTATGCTAGTTTTCAATGTCATGAGACTCTTATTAAGCCTATAAACGTAACACCGCGTTCGGCGAGCCGATAAATTTATCCGAATTTTTTGCAAAGTGAGCTGCCAACTCGTTCGATAAAAAAAAACCAAAGCAAAATCAAAATGAAAACAAATTGAAATTGAAATGTTGTATTAAAATTTTAAATGCAAACGTGCACACATTATATTAATAGGTTTGGCTCATATTTTTATACAGCGGCGGCGCTCACTCTCATCCATTTTTGTTTTTCTGCTAATTTATAATTTTATTGTGTTTACGTTTTTGCAATTGAACTGTCCACCTCTGCAAATATTGTTCAGGGCTACTCAAAATTGATTTATTATAATTGTGTTGTCGTGAAAAGCAATACTCAATATTATTCCGCCTTTAGCATATCTTACCCCTCTGCGTATTTTCTCTTTATCGGTAAGTCGTGAGAACGGCCCTTAGTGTTGTACGCTAACGCTCTCTCTAGTGGTCGTGTTTCAAAACTGTCTTAATATTCTATACTACTATATTTTATGTGAATTGCAATGTATGTATGTATATATAACAAATATAACTTTTAATTTATTTAATGTTGCACACACCATTGAGCTGCGCCAAACAAAAACCCACCAACCCCCCCCCCCTTTTGGTTAATTTCATACTTTTATTTAATACACTGTTGCATCTATGTAGTATCTATAAATTCAGACTGTAAGTTATACGTTTTTATAATAATGTTGTATGACATAGTATATTATAAGAATAAGCGCGGACGACGTGCTTAGTTGTTTGAAACGTTTTGGTTTTTTTTGTTTTTTTTTTTTGGTATAATGCACTTTCACTCAATTGTTCAAATTTATGCAAACTATGTAACCTGCTATGCTATATATGTGTAGTAGGTAGGTGTGTGTATATAGATTTATATCTATTCTCAATTTTTTTTTTTTTTTTTTTTGTGATTTAAAACCTGAACCAATATAGAGCAGAAAATATTAGTATTGATGTTAGAGCTAGTAATAGAGACAGAGGTACGGAAAACCCCAACTAACTTAAATTTTAAACAATTTTTCAGCTAAACGCATATTAGTTTACAATCCTTTTCATAAACATATATAAGCATATAATAAATGTCTGTGGTTAAATTAAGTTTTTCATATATGTAGGTATATAATAACTATATAATGTGCTAAAATCTATATAAAGAGTGTATATAATGTACTGCATTAATTTTCAATTTTAAACTTATCAACTAAATACGTTTTTTTTTTCTTTTTAAAGATATTCAAATTAAGAAACTTTGTAACTAAAATGATAATCAAATTTCTTGCACATTTTTTTTTCTTTCTTTTCGAATCTGTTAGAGTTAGGTAAAAAAAAGAAAAGAAACAGAGTATAGCATACAAAAATTAAAAGTAAAAAAAAAAAAAAAAAATATAAAACAAAATATAAAACAAAAACGTAAGTTATGGTTAATAAAAGTAATATCTGTATATAAAATTAAAATAATAATGAAAAAGAATTAAAAAATTTATGAAAACAAAAAAAAAATTCAAATTGATGCATGATTTATAAAAAAAAGGGATCATAGTAAGCAGCAGAGTTGTTATATAAAAAAAAAATTAACAATCCATAAACAAAGTCTTGAAAAGTTAAGTAACAAAAAAAAAAATTATTTTTTTGTTTTGTTTTGTTTAGTTTTTTTTTTTCGATACCTAAACAGCCTTACTAATAAACAATTTCGAGTCGACTTTATTTCAAAAAGTCAAGATAAAGTCGATTTGCGTACTCTAATAAACATTTAGTATACTACTTTTTGATGTGATAACTTCAGCATGTGTTACACAGAGCTAGTAGGGCATCAAATTTACAATATTCTTTTAGTAGCAGCACTAAAATGTTTATTGTTACAAATTGAATTTAGCGTCGATTCTAAAGTTGTAGCTCACACTAACTAAAATCGACTTTTTCTTTTGCTTGATTAATAAAGCTGTTCATTTAAACAAAAAAACAAAAAAAAAAAACAACGAAAAACGAAAAAAATAATTGTTTGCATAAAAAAATCTTCTGATTAGCATAATAATTGTAGTATTGCGTTGATATTTATGTTTTCAAATTTATTTAAGCATAATAATACATATTTGCTTTTTTATGTATAAACGCAATTATATATATATATATATATATATATATATATATATATATATATATATATATATATATATATATATATATATATATATATATATATAATTTGTATAGCACATGCATTAACATATACATTTCTTGTTTGTATATGTTCTTCAATGTTTTGTGAAATCAATCTTGTTCATCTTTAACTTCACAAGCTTTGTTTTTGCTTCGTTTTTTTTGTTTTTTTGTTTTCTTTTTTGTTTTACTTTTTGTTTTTGGTTTGTATTAGTTTCGCGTTAGTAGTAGAGATATTAATATATATAATATATATATATGTAATTTAAATATTCATCAAATCATTATATCAGTTGTTAGAATCTTCATTTGCACGGCCAACAGCATGCTTTCTTGCTGGTATTGGTTTCATTTGATCCGTTTCATGTTTTATGTTTTTTTTTTCTTTTCATCATTTTCATTTTTTTTTTTTGTTTTTTTTTTTGTCAAACCATATTTTTTGAATGGTTTAAACTTTGTTTGTTCTTTCTTTGTTTGTTTGTTTAAATAAACTTTTGTCCATCATAGTATGGATGTACTTTATTAAATTGTCTCTTTAATGCTCTACCTCTATGAACCATCGTGTTGTATCCTTGTATCATACCGGCGCCGCCTGGTGCACTCATATGCATATGTGGTGGTGGTGGTGGCGGTGCCGGTGGGCCCATGCCCAATTGCGTCATAAAGTGTGCCGCCTTAGCCTTGCCATGTTCCTCAGCTAAACGTACTGAAAGCGGCTGGGAGCCACCTTCTGGTATGACATTATTAAGCGCCGAAATGGCCTCCTGTGCCTCTTCGCGCTTATTAAAACTGTAATAAAAATTAATGCATGTTAGTTATTCAACACAGTTGATTTTAAATTAGTATTTATAGTAAAATATATTGTATCTATGTATGTATGTATGTATGTATGCATGTATGTATGTATGTATGCATGTATGTGTACATAATAAGCATACACAAGCCACAATGTTGTTTTAACGTCTCAATGTGTATGAAAATTTCAAAACTGTTTTTATATTTACGCATTTGTTCTGCTTATTGTTTTAAAATCAGCTAGTGCTGAGCAATACATTAATAAATGTTTTACATATGTATACAATCCCAGAAATATCATCTATCATTATCTATCTATCTACTTTCAAATTTTGAACAATCTGCATTATTAAGTTTGTGTTTGACAGCAGGCATAAAGACAGACAGACGGACAGATGGACGGACCGACGGAGAGAACAACTTCGTAGTAGTTTTTGTTGCTGTTGTTGTTGTTTTTGTTGTAACAGCTTTTGCGCTGTACCAGTTAATTATATATCATGATAATATAGTGCATTGTAGTATGTAATATGAGAGAAAGTTTAATCAAAACGTAACCATAAGTGTCGAGTAGCAGGAACAAGGCTAGTTCAATTAAACGCATACATAGGTCCACAACAAGGCTCAATTGCGTCGATTTATCATACTCATTGGTGCTAATTCCGATTCGCGCGTTTCATACGACACTCGCGCATATTGCTCTATGCGTATCTTAATTATGATAATTTAGTCTCATTAATTTGTATGCTATATTTGTTTGTATTATTTTGTAGTGCTAAATTTTATAATATATATATATATATTATAGTTAGTTACTTACCGTACGAATGCCACACCACGTGGTTTGCCAGTTAGCTTGTCACGCAGTATATTCTTTTGTACAATCGATCCGTACTTGCCAAAGATCGTATCCAGCTGATCATCTGTGATTGTTCGCGGCAGATTGGTCACATATAGATTTGTATCTTTAATCGATTCGCCACCAGGACGTGCATATGAAACCTAAAAAAAAAAAAAAAATTAACACAGATAAAGAACAAATAGTTAGATATTAAAGATAAAATTTTTTATTAATTTTACAATACACTTATGTAATATGATGCTTACCTTCAAACGTTTATTGCGCACTGTGATACCATTCAAGCTTTTGATAGCGCGTTGCGAATCCATATCCGTGGCGTAGTCCACAAAAGCGTAACCGAAACTATAGCCAGTCTGCTTCCATATTGAGAGTGAGAAAGCGAATAAAGGGCGAAAGGTTAAAAATATTGTAAGAGAAAAAAACACCATTATTTGTGATGATTTCCACCTTATCCACTTTTGTAACGATGAAGAACGAACGAACGAACGAACGCACGATGGAACGAACGAACGAACGTTGTTGTTATCGTTGTTGTTGTTGTTGTTGTTATTATTGTTATGTTGTTAATATTGTTATTGTGATGTTGTTGTTATTGTTATTGTTATAGTTATTGTTATTGTTAAAGTTCTTAGGTTTACATCATATATTTACCTTATAATCTCTCATGATTCTGCATGTATTAATAGGACCTATTGTCCTAAATAGCGCATAGAGCTCACGATCAGTCATATCTTGCGGCAAATAGTTTACAATCAAATTGGTGCCATTGACGCGCTGATCATGTAAATGATCATCTCCGCCAGTGCTACCGCCACTGTTGCTGCCACCTGAACCACCGCCTGAATTGCCACCGCAACTCAGTGAATTGTTACTAGCAGTTGGTGCTACGTTACAAACAGTTCCGGCGCCAGTTAACGAATTGGCACTGCCACCGCCGCCGCCAGAGAAATCATTGTAGCCGCGGCGTGCGGAGGAACTTGGATAAGTCGATCCGTATTCTGTGTCCTGTGGTGAGAACGCATAACGTGACTGTATAAAATGATTTTATAATGTATTTGAATTAATAAATTGTTTTGATTATTAACAACAATTGATCGATTTGTTTTGTTTTTGTTTTTTTTTGTTTTTGTTTTTGTTTTTTTTTTTTTTTTGTTACGATTTACGTTGAAGTGAAGGGCGGCCATAAAGTTAAACCCAGCAGAAGAGACAAAGTTTGTTAAATCGCGTTAAAAATATAAAGAGAAAGAGAAGGAGAGAGAGAGAAAGAAAAGAACACAAAGAGAGAGAGACAACTTGTTTCATTGTGGGAAACTCAGTTCACAGCTTGTTTTTTTGTTTTTTGTTTTTTTCGAAGTTTATACGACGGCGCTCTCTATTCCATGCATATTAAAGTCTTGCACGTGTGATTTGAAAGAATGAAACGAATGCATTCGAATACATTCGTGCAATGCGCACTAATAAAACAGATTATAGTATTATTTTTCCGTGCGAAAAAGATACATATATGTACATTTTAACATTGCACGAATGCATTTGATTTAAAAAGCGAATGCATTTGTGCAAGGCTTTATTTAATACATATAAACGTTTCTTTTTTTAATTGTAAAACATGTTGCGTGTTGTTGCTGTTGGTGGTGGTGGTGTTGTTGTCGGGCTGTTGTTTTATTTAATCGCAATTAACTTGCATAAAAAGAATAACACACTTGCAATTGAATTCAAAATTTAATTAATTTAATGCTTAAGCATACCAAGAAATACAAAATTGTTGAATTATTATTTTTTTTTTTTATATATATATTTAAATAATTATATATTTTTTTTTTTAAGTTGTGGAACTTTATATACTGTACTTGTAGCAGAAAGAGAGAATATGCTCAATTATGTTGCTGCACACAAAACGTCACACAAAAAAAAAAACAAACATACACACACACACACACACACGCAAATAGAGAGAAAGAACGAGCGAAAGTTGGAGCGAAATAGGCAAGGCAAATGTAGCAATGCAAAAGGCAGCAATTTATTTAATGAAAAAATGTTGGTAGTGATGGTGGGTGGTATTGTTGGGTGGTTGGTTGATTAGTTAGGTTCATATGAGAGAACGAGCGAGAGAGGCAGAAAAATAAACAGTTAATACAAAAACAATTCATACATACATACATATGTATGTATATTCGTCACTGTGGGGGCGCACAAAGTAATCTAAAGAGGCAAAGCTTACTGTACTGTTAGGAAGTGAGAGCCAGTAATATGGTCTGGGGGTGTTTTTTTTTCTTTTCTTTTTTTCTAACAACTGCCCTTGATAGATGAAACAGTATTTTAGTTAATATCAACATCTACTTCAAGAAAATCTGAAATTTTCCATTATACTTTCAAGTTGACTTGGCTCGTAATAGTTTTTTTTTTTTAATTTTCTATTACACTAGTTTACAACAAAAAAGTTATACGTTTTTTAAGCATGTTGAGCCGTAGATACCAAAAAATTAAAAAAAAAACTAAATGAAAAAGGAACAAAAGGAACAAAAAAAAAACAGGTTTTTTGAGTATGTATGTACATTTCGAAATCGATTCTTACGAAAAAAAAAAATAGTTGGCATTTTTTGGAATCTACCCCCAAAATATTTATATACAGAAAGACACTATGAGCATGAGCGCTCGAGAGATGAGGCTAGTCTTATGTACATACATATATTGTGACATGTCATCATGCATATATATGATGACGCACTTATTTTGCTCTTTTTTTCTCTCAGTTAAAAAGGAGAAGATCTAGTAACTTCTCAGAACTGGACCATCTTAATGAAGAAGTTTTGTATAGTTAAAGTGTTTTTTTTTTTTTTTACTAATGGAAAGGAAATATAAAAAAATTTCAATGCCAAATGTTGAAGAACGAAAGGCGCTCATTCAATGTTATGTATAGTAGTTCAGTTAGTACATATATTTGTATAAGAATTACATAGATATATATGTATGTATGTATGTATGTATATGCAGATATTGTAAACATTTTAAACTGCCATTTTCAGTTAGCAAACCCAATAACATAGCACTTAAACAAACATAGAAAATGTACAATATATTGCAAAATCAAAAAAAAAAAAAACACGAACAGAGAATAGCAAGACATAAATAATAGGCTT
>JAWNNQ010001148.1:185000-406024 GCA_035044765.1 Leucophenga montana
TTTTTGATAAAAACTAGCAGCAAAACCGTTTGAACTTAGTTTGAACCGACCGAAATCACACGAAATTTCAAATCGCGTATAGCAGCTGTGTGCCGGGTTTCTATGTGAGGGGCGGAGGTACGGCTTTTGATATTTGATATGATATGCGCCCGTTCATAAGAAGAATTTCAAGTTGTTACGTATATACAAATTTACAAATTTTCTGACAAGCTGACCGTTATAAAATAAAAAAAAAGAAATATGTTTTAAAGTTTTGTGGCAAACAATAATGAATCGAGTCAAAAATAGCCCAGCACTCGTGTATGTTTCTAAACTTCAAAAAACATTAGCTAAGTACTTCCACAACTTCAGCGCTTAATAGCAAACCATATAGTATGTATGTTCTATAGAGTTTAGAGATATTTAACAAACCACTTGTTGTTCCATTTAAGTTGAGCTCATGTGTTTAGGCATTTGTAAAGTTTTAAAAGTTAAATATTTTTTTTGTTTTTTTTTTTTTTAGGCAAATGTAAGTATTTAAGTAGGTATTTTTATATATTTGTTATTATTATTATTGTTATTGTTGTTGTTGTTTCTTGTAGTTTTTTGTTGTTTTTCTTTTTATTTTTTTTTGTTTAGCAGCATTGAAAATCGTTATCAAACAGTTTAAAAAAAAAAATGTAGTGCATACATTCTCATTAAACAAAACAAATCGAGAAAATTTATATAAGTATCAACTTAATTTAATTTACAAGACATAAATTGTATGTAAAGATATTGTATAAATTTTTAAATGCAACTTACGCATACATATTTGTTATTATTTAATTAATATATGTATGTATTTGAATTGCTTTGTATTTAAAAAACCAAAATAATAATAAAAATATTGTAAAATTTTAAATATTGAAAGTTACAAAAATTTATCTTTCAGCTTCATTTAATACATACCATTCCGGATGGCAGTGAGTGTGAAATGCCAAATAGACGCCCACCGCTAAACGTATCCAAAGATTTCCGATGTAGAGTAGGAAGAAAATAAAATGTGTTAGTACTCAAAGGTAATAATATTGTGGAAATATTTGAAAACAAAAATATATACAAAAATATAAAATTATTGTATTAAATAAATACATTATATATATATATATATATATATATATATATATATATATATATATATATATATATATATATATATATATATATATATATATATATATATATATATATATATATATATATATATATATATATATATATATATATATATATATATATATATATATATATATATATATATATATATATATATATATATATATATATATATATATATATATATATATAAATTGTATAAAGTAGCTTATAAAAGTGTTAAAAGTAACAAACTTGTTGATTTGTTTCTATTAAATAATATTTATAATTATATACGTATATAGAGTAGAAAGTATATACATACATAGCTACATAGAAATGTGTATTAAAAGTAGCTTAGATTATAAACAACTAGTTTGTAGCAGTACAGTTGCTAGGGCGCTATGCAAACGCAAAGAGCTTGCTTTATATTTAAGCATCATACTTCATTTTATATATAGTACTACATAGGTAGGTATATAGTATTATAAAGTACATATATATATATATATATATATATATATATATATATATATATATATATATATATATATATATATATATATATATATATATATATATATATATATATATATATATATATATATATATATATATATATATATATATATATATATATATATATATATATATATATATATATATATTTTATATATAAATTAATTAGCGACAGTAATGCGCTAATGAAAGTATTAGTTTAAATCAGCCGACACAGCCCAGCGCTAGTCTCTTTCATATAATAAAGAGACTAGGGAGACAATAAATAAGATACTAAATAGCTGAATGTGTCAGCAAAACTTTGCCGTTTCTTTTTTGTGCTATGTTTCGCTAACAGTACACTACATGCACACAGACATGTGAAAGAGTCTAGGGCTGTGAAGCACACTGGATTAAACAGAAAACGTACGTTTAAGAAATGCTTAATGGTTTTAGCATTGTTATAAGTTTTATAAACTTATAGTACAAGTGCCAATTGTATCTATATATAAGATTGTATAACATACAACAAAAAAAATATATAAATACATATGTATGTATATATATGTAGCATAAATAATTTATGCTGCAATTGTGAAATGTAGTTGTTTTTTTAATGTGTGGCAAAAGCACTTTGCCAACTAGGTATGTATGCATATTTAACATATAAAGCTGAAGAGTAGCTTTTTCACATATTAAAAAAAAAAAAAAAAAAATTGTATTGAAAAGTTTTTTGTGCAATAATATAAAATATTATAAAAGCACTTTTGTAAAAACAAAAAAAAATGATTATAGAGCTATACTTAGTTTTTCTTAAATACTAACTTAAGCAGTTTCACGCAAAAGCGCTAACTTCAAAATCAGAAATGGACATATTCCCCATAAAATATGCTTTTTTGCTACTTCAGTAAACTTTGTAGCAACAACAAGCAAGCGGCTAGGGGAATCAAACAAAGCAGATTCGAGAAGAAAATTGGTACATACAACCAAAGGAATAATTCGCATATTTGCGAAAAACAACTTCAGATATATTTCTCAAAAAAAAAAAAAAAAAAAAAATTTCTTGCAACAGCTTTAAAAAAAAAAAATTGTAACATTTTGCACATAAAAAAAAAAAAAAATGTAACAGCATCATAATACACAAAAAAAAAAAAAAAAATGATATTGATATTTATTTTTTTAATACTATAAATAACACATATTTTTAACACTTCATTCAATATTCAAACGAAAAGCACTTGAAAAAAATTAAATATCAATATCATTTATATGAATAGCACTTAAAAAAAAAACAAATTTACTCTGCATTTGCATTTTATGCGAAACTTTTCAACACTTTTTTTTCTTCTATTTTCAACACTTGAAAAAAAAACAAAAAAAACACTTAAAAAAATTTTACTTTTTTATATTAAATACTTATAACTTCCGCAACATTTTGAACATGTACAAAAATTTACGCAATTTAACTTTACAACACTGTTCAACACTTCAAAAAAAAACACTTTTTCTTTATATATGTATATATATATATATATATATATATATATATATATATATATATATATAAAAAAAAAAAATTTTTCGCTGCATGTGCTTTCATATATTTTGTGCATTTCTTTAAGATAAACTTGTATCTTTTTTTGTTACTGTTACTTTTTCTTGTATGTGTCTACCAATACTCATAAGAGCAAAAGAGAAGGAGATAGTGAGTTTACAGTTGAAATTAAAACTCTACTTGAGAGAGCGAGCGAGCAAGCGCTATACGAAGTGAAGTTGTTGTTCCTGGGCACAGGATTTAAAGTTGCTGTTGCTGTTTCTGCTGTTGTTGTTGTCGTTGGAGCTAGTGGTGATACTTATTGTTGTTGTTGTTGTTGTTGGTAGTAGTGTTGGGTAGTGATGATATACAAGTATGTATAGTTGTTGTTGTTATTGTTGTGGTTTTTCTTTTTTTTTTCTTTTGCTGACGACTGACGTTGTACTTTGTTTAATTTTTAGTAGTAGAACTCTTACTTTAAGAATTATAACTCAATCATTTCAATAACTTTTTGGTTTTAACACTTAAAAAATAACTTATTAACTTTCAAATATGTATACGAAAAAAAAAAAACAAAAAAAAAAAAAAAAAATTAAAAATTATGTATAAATATATTGATTAACTGCAAAATATAGTGTGTGTGTTCTTTTAGAGCTTTAAAACTTTGAATTGAATTAAAATATTGCGATTACATAATTTCAAACTGAAAATTGACTTTATTAGAAAAGCATAATATTATGCCACATTAGTGTTTTTGAATCTGACTTCGGACATGTACGCGCGCGCATTCTGGCAGTTGAAATTTTTAGACCACTTTTTTTTAAGTGTACATATACATATACTATAAGGCAATCCATAGTTATTTGAATTAAACGATTGAATGTAGATCGTTTATGACGATCGTAAAATATCCAGAACTGAGCAACGATTTTCAAAATAAATTTGTTTGTACAATGTACAAACAAGCGTTGTTCTGGCGTAAATCTATACATAATACAATGTACACAAATGACAATAGCGTTGCCAGATAGATCTCTGGCCAATTTAAGCTAGCTATTCGGAAAATATGGAAACTCTAAAAAAACAAAAACACTCTTATTAAAAATTTTGTTCTGCAACTAACCATATGTATATATATATATATATATAATAATATATATATATATATATATATATATATATATATATATATATATATATATATATATATATATATATATAAATAGTACGAGATTGAGTATATGAGTGTCGTATATGTTTCAGTGTATATAAAAAGTTTTTCTTATTTCAAGTCTTTACTTACAGGGCACTTATTTTTCCACCTCGTCGTTTAATTTTATTGATCGAATTTCTTTTAATTGGTTTACTCATTATAGCTGTGTATGTGTGTGTTGTTGCCTCTCAGTAGTAGGGGGAATTTAAAAGTAGTAGAAATTTTTTAAAGGTGGCTGACGTTCGTTGCTGCTGCTGCCGATGCTAATGTTGACAACTCCAGTTATTGGCGAATTATTGGCCAAATTGTGCAAGGGAGTAGTCGTCTATTGTATCAGATTAACAACACGTCAAATCAGTCAAAAGGAACAGTATTACTAATATACACTCCACAAAAAAAAAAAAAAAAAAAAAAAAAAACCAACAAAAATTAAGCAGCTATTTGTTGTTATATTTGAGCTGCTACTGCTGCTACTGATGTGTGATGCGCTGTAGAGCCTAAACGCTTTTTTATCTATTTTTTCTTTGTTTTTACTACATATGCAACAAAAAAAAAAAAAAAAAAAAAAAAATAAATTAAAAATTTCAAGGCATTTTTAAACACTATTTGTTTTTTCGTTTCTTTTTTTTCGTTTACGCCATTTTTTTTTTTTGACAGACTACTAGAAGGCAATTGGCAATAAGAGTAATGGTATATAGCAATGTTGCTCATGGTGGTTCAAATTGATGTTGTACTTGTTGTTTTTGTTTTTGTTGTTGTTTGTGTTGTTGTGATTTTGTCAAAATTTCTATTACACTATTACTCATATTGAAATTGTTTTCATCGATAACTTAACTAATACTATTAAACTATTATTCTTGTTGCAACTGCTTCAGTGTTCTATTTATAAAAAAAAAAAAAAAAAAATGGCTTACGGTCTTCTTTTCTTTGTTTCTTCTTCTGTTCTCTCGGCTTATCTAATAGCTGATTTTGTGGCAGCACTTTATGCGTTATGTTGTACTTTGTTTGTTGCTGTCGTCGATTAATTGCCTTTTTCCGTTGTGTTGTTTGTTGTTGGTTTGCTACACCATTAGTTCCTGTTCATCATCATCAGCCTTTAAAACGTCCTCATCTATAGTAGATACATCAGTTTGGTTTTGGTTGTTGTTGTTGTTGTTGTCCTTGTTATAGTTGTTGTTAAAGTTGATGCTTTTGTCAAAAGATCATTCTTGTATCCTGTTTCTTCTTTAGTATTTCGAAAAGTGGTTCTTCAGTTTTACTGATATACCAAACCATCGATTTGTTTTTTGTTTTTCTCTCTTCTCTTGGCTTAAAGCGTATTTTGGTATTATCAAGTTTCTTTCTATGTTTATATATATATATATATATATAGGTAAAAATATCTTTCTTCTCTATATCAAAGTTTATATATTATATATATATATGTGTATTTATATTAAATATTTAAACGCTCTAATTGTAAAGTAGTATTGCTGTTTGTTGTTTGATTTGAGATATATATTTTTATATATATTATAGTCCTTAAAGGTTGCTGTTTCTGCTGCAGTTGTCAAAGCTGTAAGGAAGACTCAAAAATTAAGTAATATGCTTAATGATGCTTGAATAAGGGGGGGTGGGGAGGTATATTGTTTGTTGTTGATCATGATGATGATAATGATGATGTTCATGATGATAATGATGATGATAATGTTCGTTTTTCGTTATTCATAGTCATACAGTCAAGTTAATTGTTGTTATAACTACTATATAGTTCTTTCATAATGCCTTAATATAAGCCTAATCAATACAGTTTAGTAAAAATTCTGCATTCGTCAATAAATGATGACGTTGATAACCAATAATAAAATACTATTAGTTCGTCAATGTTGAAATGTATGCTAAAATAAGATACAAATTGTTTCGAAACTTGATCAGCCGTATTTAATTCTAAAACTAAATTCGTTTACATTAGGCTTAACATTTCCCCTTTCCACTGGCAAATGTTCATCATTGTCGTTAACAGATGACTGGCAAAATGACGTTTGCTTAAAATAAAGCAACTGTTTTGGTTCGTAATTTTGTAATTTAAAATGTATACCGCAAATGCAAAATCGGCAAGTGCAAATGTTGGACTATAGCAGTAAACATCCAGGCAAGAAGCACAGCACAAGCAATAGATCTTTTTAAGTCGTAGGTTACAAAATGTTCTATAATAAGTGCAAAAGAAGTTTCACAAATTAGAACAAGAACTCTATGCAGTGATTTGCGAAATTCTGTCGTTAATAGTAAATCGGAGATTTTATACAAATGCAGTAGTGTACGATTGACAACATTATACGAGTTTGTTTACGCTTATGATAAAATATACAACATTCAACGAGCATGTTGAGTGTGTGTGTGTGTGTGTGTGTGTGTGTGTGTGTGTGTGTGTGTGTGTGTGTGTGTGTGTGTGTGTGTATATATGAAGAATGTTGGCCACCATCAGTGGAAGGGCGCTGCTACTATTCAATTCTTCAAAAAAGTATGTCTGCTTGTATTACAAAATTTGCTATATATGGCACATATACGTAGTATATGGAATATATAAAAATAAATAAGCGTAAAGGCCATTTAAAATGACAGCAACATAAAAATGAATTTTCTGTTGCATATATCAACGCACACAAGTCGTCGAAAGTTCAATGGTGAGGAAAAACAAAAAAAAAAAAAAACAAAAAAAAGGCAAATGCCATAAGAAGGTCGTCGGTTGTCGACTGTCACGAGTTCACTTCCGCTGTCAATGCAAGAAATGTACATACTGAGTATTGTAGTTTATTTGTAGCGTACTTGGACGGTCGTATGCGCAATGATATATATTTTTTGTTGTTGTAGTATGTAGTATGAATGCTGTCGATATTGATCGGTTCATATACGAATATGCGAAAAGAATTGCATGGGTTATTTACGTCTATGAGTTGGTAGTAATAGCTGGAACTGTTGGTCGGTCTGTCCTTTGTTTGTGGTTTGATACAGTTCATGTTGTGATGAGTTTGTATTTAATGTTGATGAACATGACACACACCCATATATCTATACAGATACAGATACAATGCTATGCAATGCAATGTATATGCACTGTATGCAGGGGTGTTGTATGATATTTTTTCTTTTTATTTCTTTTTTATAAAATTTGGAACTTTTTTTTTCTTTGATTTTTTTTCTTTTTTGGGTTTTGTTTCATTTTCATCACAGATCAAGATGTTTATTTCACTTAAAAAAAAAAAAAAAGATACACGTATCTTATACGCGTAATAAATTACACACATTTACATGCTGTGCGCCCTAAAGTATGCATTAAAATTTATTAAATTGTCTAATGATTTTGTATATTCGGTTGCAGGAGCGCATTTGTACAACAACAACAACAAAGCTTTCAAAAGACTGATATTTATAGATATAGATATATATATATATATATATATATATATATATATATATATATATATATATATATATATAACTAGTAGTTTTATTAATGCTTAGCACATATATATATATATATATATATATATATATATATATATATATATATATATATATATATATATATATATATATATACTAGTAGTTTTATTAATGCTTAGCACATATATATATATATATATATATATATATATATATATATATATATATATATATATATTTATTATATATACTTATATAAATAATACTTAAGAAATTATGCTAACCAAACTAAACAAACCACAAAAATGATGTTTTATGAACGTAGGAAAGTGCTATATATCGCACAAGATTTACATATGTGTCAAGGTTACTTAGTTGTTTGCACTGACATAGATAAACAAAAACCCAGTAAAAGTTAAGTCATATGCCTTTGAAATACACTGCAAAAAAGTATCATCTATATTGAAACAAAACTGCCGTAGTGCGCTGAGTTAGTTTAATCAACTGCAATGCTTACAATACATACTTTCATTTGGTATAAGATTTTATCTGCAGTAAATGAGTGCAATATCATTCATATTCAAGCCAGAGACGGCAGTATTGCTATTGCACAACTTGCATCATCTTTTTAATACTTTTCGAAAAAATTCAACACTATTAATCGCTAATCAAAATGAAAAATCCGATTTCAAAGAAGAAACTTTCGATGCTGTTATGCAACGAGTTACAATTCGATTCGACGACATAAAAAACTTAACGATCCCCCGTTTTGCTTCTTATGGAAATTCGAAACATTTAAAGAAACTGAAATAAAAAGTGCTGCAGCCAACTTTTTTCACGATTTCTTAAAAAAAATGGAAGATATACATTATTTTGAAGTGATTCAACATATTTCCATGTAAAATATAAGCGCCCGTGCACGGATTTTCTCTTTACGGCTCTACAGCACTGCACAATGCATTTATTTTTAAATATACTATAATTTGGTAAAAAAAAAAAACAAAATAGGAAGTTTTCTTTACATTTACTGTGAGTTTGCAGCAAATGACTTCAATAAATGAAAAAACAAAAAAAGAACATTTTTGCAGCACTGTGCGAAATTTAAATTATATATATATATATATATATATATATATATATATATATATATATATATATATATATATATATATATATATATATATATATAACTACATGTTGTATCTAGAAAATATACTGCCTAGTTGTCAGATTGCGTGCTGTGTTTTGCACTGCTCAATGGCGGCGACAAGCATCTGATTGATGATGACTTCATGCAATACACAACATCATAGTATGTAGTACAATAAATATCTCAGACAGAAGTCACGTACACTGATGCAAGCTCCATAGTATGTCAGCGTACACTAGGGGCGAGAGCTAACAAAATTTAAAACAAAAAAAAAACCAAAAAAAGATGGCAACTGAACGACACTAATTGGCGCCACCAAGCAAAATTAAGTGCATTGGTGACCCCGACAAAATTTTTATAACACTCGTGTAGAAGCTACTATCTTGGCAACGCAAATGCGTAAGACAATGACTACATATAGTATAAAGAACGACACTCACTGACTGCCAGCTAGACGCTTTGGCGCCATTGTATATCAACGACAACTGACTGTCGTCATAAAAAAAAAAAACAAAAAAAACATTATTGAAAAAGTGGTAGTGGCAGCACATTTTTATAACATACTATATAGTATATCATAGTATCTAAAACAAAAAAAAAAGCAGGTCAGTTCAGGTCAGGTCAAGCGTTGCATGATACATGCTGTTTATAGCTTAAATTGACTTAAAGTTGTTGCTTATTTTTGTAAGACTTAAAGCAAATTAGATTTAAAGTTAAGCTAGTTTTAAAACCTTTCTTTATAGAGCAAAAACTTAAAGCAAAGTTTGTAAAAATATTGAAAAAGAAAAAAAATAAGAACAGGAACAAAAAATATAGTAGTATTCCAACGGGAAAAAAAAAATCTAAAAACGCAACAATTACCGGTACATAGTGAGACTGTTTAAGTTGCACAATCCGCACGAAAACGTGGTGAGGCCGTTCATATATCCTGGGGTCACGAATGAAAAATTTTACTAGAACGCAGCTGCGTAGTATCCCACCCAAAATTATGGAGATACTGCAGCCAAATGGTGTACGTGATGACGACGACAAAACGAGGAAGACGACAATGATGACACACGTTGAAGTCCCTGACGTTTCGTTGCGTTGCGTTACGTTACGTTAGTTTAGGTTAGGTTACGTTATAAATTAATTAAATTACGTCGCTTGATTGCGCTTTACGTTAAAAGAGCACGATGTGATATTGCACAAAGACCAAAAAATTTGATTGTTGTTTGTAGTTATATACGTATATATATATATATATATATATATATATATATATATATATATATATATATATATATATATATATATATAGTATATATAGTAACGTATGTAAGTGTATGTATATGTCAATATATGTATTTATATTAACGTTGCTCTGTTTTTTGTTTTGTTTGTTTGTTTGTTTTGTTTTTGTAGGCTCGGTTAAATTATAATTATTTATAATTGCTTTAAGTTTGATTTGTTGTTACTCTGGAAGCTTGTTTTTTATAATTTACTTAAATTAATTTAATAATATATACGTTTAGAGATTTTGTTTTTTATATTTCTTCTTTTTTGTTTTGTTTTTTATCACATATAACGAAGTAGACGTCTGTGTGAGAGAAAGAGAGGTAGAGATATTGCATATAGCAAAATGCCAAATAAATAAATTAAGTAGGTACATACATATGTACAAATAATTCAGTAGTTAGACCAGAGTCGCAGCATCTGGCATATTTTTTTTTATTTTAGTTTTAGTTGTAGTTTTAGAAAATGCAATATGCTAAAATATATTTTTATACTACAAAATCTTTTTATGAAACTGTTTCTGACAATATCATTCTGATTCGACTCTTTTTGTGGCATAAATTAATAACTTAAAGCTAAAGCGTGAGTTTTGTGTCTATAAGCAATAACAATATAAGCTCATAACACATTAGCTCGCTTAAATTCTTTTAAAATATTACTTTATGTCACAATATACATTTACATTTGTTCGTCATTGTGTTTTGTTCAAATACAACGGACGCAGGGCAGTCGCTATAATATGAAAATTAATGTTGAATTACTCAACAGACACTATGAAAACTCACATGCAAAATATGTCGCTTATATAAATTTATGTAACGCATTCTACAAGTATCTGCAACAGTAGTGCTGCACAGGCCTAGTATCTTTCAAATAGTAAAGCTTAACATTGTTTTCTTGTTATTTTCATACACATATAGAGCGTGTGTTAGAGTGTCAGCGCAACTTAGGCGTTTTTGCTTTGTTTTCTATGCTTCGCTAACGGTGCAGCAAGTGATCGTGGGCTATACCAAGAAAGAGTCTATGGCCGTGCAGCAGCACTGGTCTAGAACAACAAATTGCATATTTCAAATATGTAAAACTATGCTAGACACTATGCGACACTAGTGTAACGAGTGCATAAAAGTGCGCGACAATTTATACGCGTACATTGATTTTATTTTGTTAATTAATTAATACTTGCAGCATTGTAAAATACGCATTTTATCAATGAAATATGAGTGTTTTTTTTTTTTTTTTGGTTTTGGAAATTTTTAATTGCGTTTAGCAAATAAATACGTGTATGTATATAAATATGCAAGTATTTTATTTTAGGTTCTGAATTTAGCTTGTGAAATGATTTAATTTGAAACTGATTTGCATGAAGAAAATGAGCTAAAAGGGAAAAGGGTAAAAAAGGTGAGTTTTTTTTTTTTTTTTTTTTTTTAAGAAAATATACAGCACAAGGCAATATGTGCGTAGAATTTTATGTAACGAAGTACTTAAATCAAAACTTTAAAATTGATTGATTCGATTGATTCGATTGATTGATTGATTGACTACAAGACGGCGACGGCGATAAAATTATAAAAAATAAAAAATAACATGTTCTATAAAAAAACAAATACTATAAAAAACTTGCAAATAAATCATTACAAAAATATAGTTTTTTTTGTTTGTTTTTTTTTTACTACAAACTTGTTTTTATATATAATAAATAAATAAGCAGTCTTTCTCTTTTCACATACATATACATAGAAATTTTAGATCAGCTGATTTTGTCTGCGGCTGCTTACTGTCAGTTAAAGTACCACTTTAAAAATAATAAAAACAAAAAAAAACTGCTTAAATAAAATTGCTTATTTAAAAAAAAAATGTATATACATAGCCTACTACATATTTTTTTAATTAGAGCCAGCAAGGGCACGCACGACAGCGACCTGTGTATTGAGATACTTAAGTATAAGATATGTATCTTTTCATATAACTAGCTTTATTAATAAGTATGTAAACTTATCAGCTCATCTCAATCTTTTGTATCCTTATAATTTGTTGTTGTTGTTGTTGTAGTTGTTGCTAACATTATTTATTTTAACATCAAATAATTGGCAACTTTTTGTCTATTCTCAGTTTAAAAAAAAAGTAAATTTGGACAATGCATTCATTCAAAGTTGATGGAACTTATTTGTTAGGTACAGGAAATGCATTAAGGTAAAAGGAAAGCCTAGCACTTAATTAAAAACAACAATAATAATGCATACTTTTAGGCGGCAACAGCCAGTGTAGAAAATAAGTTTGCATTACATAATTAAATGTAATTTTGCCAATTTTAAATAATTTTCAAATTTCTGTGTGAAATTTCGTTTTTAAGATTAAAAAAAAAAAAAAATTGGTTTTATATCAATTAAAAAAAAAAATGGACCATTTAAATGGTAAATGTATCATTTAAATGGTTCTTTTTAGGTACATATAATTATTTAAATAAAAAAAAATTTAAAATATTAATTTTGATAAAGAAAATTTAGTAGGTATAGAGAGAAAGAGAGAGAGAGAGTTTGATAGAGAGCGTCATATGATGCGCACATAAATAAAAAAAAAAACAATAAAAAAATAAAAAAAAAGTAAAAAAAAAATTTACCTCGACTTGTTGTTGTAACCGTAAGGGGGATAACCACCGTTATTATTGTTACTCGAGTTGTTGTTGCCGTACATATCCTGAGTAGTTTTAACGTACAATAAAAGACACCACAAACACACACACACACGAGTATGTAGAGTAGGTTAGGTGAGGTGAGTAGTAGTTGTTGTTGGTTGTAGTCGTTCGCAATACAATTACAATTTGAGAACGTTAAAAGTTGATGATACTCTTCTGCGCTCTCAAAAAAATACACAAACACAAGAAAATCTGCACGTCGGCAAACACAGTTATCAGAGAGTAGTATGAGTGAGAGAAGCAAAAGCGACGAGCTTTTTTTTTTTTAGCACACAAGTACGTACGTACACAGGCACAAACACAGAGTCAGAGAGAGAGAGCACGTTGTTAAAAACTGTAACTCTGCCAGAGAGTGTTGTTGTTGTCGCGTTGGTGTTGTTGTTCTGTCTGTCTAACTGTACGTAGAACTTTGTGTCTATTGGAAGAATTCAAGTGTGTGTGTGTTGTTGTTGTTGTTATTATTATTGTTGTTGTTAAAGCACTGCTTTAAGCGATCTCCTGTATAATATTATCTTCCTTCTTTTGTTCGTCGTCTGCTTGAAATTTGTTGCCAATTTTGTTGCTGTATTTGTTATTTTCTTATTTTGAGTGTTGCTGTTGTTTCCTTGTTGGTTGCTTTTTTCTTTTTTACGAAACAAACAAAAAAAAAAAAAAAAAAGGATTTGGGATGTTATGATTAGGTTGTAATATCTTTTGTTGCTTTTCAACGCGTATATTTTTTTTTGTCTGTGTTCTTTTCTTAGTTTATTTATATTATAACTGAAAATAAATAATAATAAAACAAAATATGTAAAATAAAATGTTCAAATTATAAAATTTAAATACAGTTGTTGTTTGATAGTGCATAATAAATGTAGCTTAAGTAAAATAAAACATTAAAAAAAAAAAAAACTATGAAATGTCTATGCGAAAATTTTGAATTGAGTTTGTATGATGAAATTTACTATTTTTTTTTTAAATTGGTACAGTTAGCACACAAAAACAAAACAGTAGATTGTAATATATTTAGTTGAATTTCAGTGTTGCAAAACTATAGTAAAAAGTTTGCTTTGCTCTTTTAATCCTTATTACTCTAATGCAGTGCTGCACAGCGCTAGGCTCTTTTATATATGTAGTATAATTTATTTATTGCTTTTTTATTGCACACTCATAGCGTGTGTGTCAGCAAAGATTTGCTTCATGCTTCACTCACAGAACATGCACACAGCCATGTGCAAGTGGCTGGCCATGGAGTATACGAGCAAGAGACTAGGGGCTGTGCAGCACTGTTCTAATGTGCATGTTGAAATAATATATATAGTTGATATATTTGCTCGTTTATCTTTTTCGTAAGTCGACTACTAACTAACTAACTGTAATTGGAGGAAACTGGAGGAAAGAACACAAAAGAGAGCAACCATAAGAGATACAAGAACTAATATTAATTCCACATGCTCTAGCGCTGTATTTCAGTTCGATAGAATTTCAGCATTGCAGTGAATTTCAATCAACTGTGTAACACTGAAACTTTCTAGTGAAGTGTTGTACTCATGTCTAAACATAAGAACAAGCTATATATTAGTTTAAATATTTAACAAATAGTAAAGGTGATTTTTTGTTCCCAGAAAATTTTTAACGTACCTTTTAATAATTTACACTTTAAAAGTGTATATTCACACAAACACACCACTATATACTCGAAGAAACACTTTTTATATATTATATGTTTTTTTTTTTTGATATATGTAAATCTCAGTTTAAACACTTGAAGCAACAAAAAACAAAATTAAAACAAAATTTTTTGAATATTGCGAAATATTTTCACGTAAGTTGAAATTGATTTTTCATACAAAATAATAGCACAGCGGAATGATTCCAAGTTTAAAACTCAACAGCACAGTTCGTAGTTTAGAACTTAACTGAAGCTAAAGTGAAATTGTGCGTGATATTTATACGAGAAGTTTGCTAAATAGCTAAACAATATAATATATATAAAGCACTTGTAGCAGGTAGTTGGGCGTAAGGACGGACGGACTTCCAGACAGACAGACGCACACACACATCGTGTGGGCGGCAGCGGCCGATATTCACAGGCATCTGTTTTATCATACTGGGAAGAAAAGGTGCGAATGTATACTAATGATCGTCGATAATATATGCGTAGAAATACGCGGATATTCTGCATTAGCAGCATATAGAAGAATGGGCAATTAACTTTGACGCGTGCGTGCATTCATTTGACGCGTGTCTATTATAGTTAGGACAATCGACGACCGTCCGTCCGCCCATCTGCCTCGTTGACCCGTGTCAGGCTAAAACAACAAATTGTGCTTAATCGTTTATGACTGTTTCCGGATATATTTGCACAGGATCCTGCTGCTTTTTCATATTTGGAAATTCACTTGCAGCTGCATTCTAATTTTTCGCATGAAGCGTTATTAGTGCATATTTTTTTTTAGCTTTGCAGCTGCTTTTTGAAATTATTTGAAGAAAATATTTTTAGAATGCTGTATTTTAATGATTTTAAAAGAATATGAGTTTAATATTGCATCTATGGGAGATTTTATTTGAAGTTAAGAATGTATTTTGTATCGAATCTTTAATAGCATTTACACTAAATTTGAAATCGTATACAGGGCTACACAATCATATATAAAGCTATAGACCCAAAAAAAAAAATTTTTTTTTTTTGTAAAACCTAAAAACTTAAACGTGTATGGTGAATATATATGTTACTACACCAAAAACTGCATGGGACACGCCTAACTATTAATACATTTATGTAGCGTAGCTTCTGTTCATAAGAAACAACCATAATCATTTTCAAGTCGGTATTGACTATAAAAAAGAATGCTGTTCAGTCAAGTGTGCTCGACTTAGTAGATAATCTGTATCCTGCCTAAGACTCTTTATTTAAACCATAGCATATATTCTGTAGTTGTCCGATCTGAAACTATGTGGATATTTTATTGGCATTAATGTAAGATACACCGTATTTGGAGTTTGTAGTGTAATTAACAAAAAAAAAAAAATGGGTCAAGCTTATATGAGCACTACCCTCTAAGATTCATCAAATTTACCATTTGAAACTTCAATCAACAACAAAAAGAAAAAATTCTCATTTAATATGAAGGCAGTTGTATGTACAACCCGTTATATTGGTGTTAGCTCTTACATTTAAAACTTTATAAGAGGGGACACTGGGCAGATGTATGGCGGCGACCCCTTATAATTTCCGATGCTAATCAAGAATATATATATATAGACTCGTAGGTCCCCGCGACGTTGTACGCGGCCCACCCCTTTCCTATTTATTTTCTGTTTATCCAATCGCCACGGGACTATTTTGAATATTGCCAAAATTTGATCAAAATCGGTTGAGCGGTTTCGGAGTCTATAGAGAATATACATCATACATACTTCCATTGTTATATATATAGATTACTAGCTGGTACCCGGCGACTTGCTGGACTTCTCCTTGACTCACCCTTCTCCTGTCATTCCTTCCCAAAGCCCATTCCTTCCTTTACCACCCCTTTTCCCTACCAACAACATTGCATCCCTCTATCTTAAATGGTACCCAGCACGTTGCTTTACCTTTACCCCTCCTTCCCTATGATCCCTTACCCTACCACCCATTCTAATTCCCCTGCCCCTCTTCTACACTTTCCCTTCCACCATTCCCCTACTTTCCTACTAAAAAAACACTTTTTGTGACTTAAATATAAAAGTTAGACATATGCTGTCGCTGAATTTTTTGTAGGCATTATGAAGTTCTACACCTTTTCTCTAGAACTCAATCATATATCTCTCATCGTTAAGGCAACGTTCGTAAGAAACGTTTTCGTTCGACCTTTTTTTTCCGACTAACTTTGCAAATCCGACTACCACGAAAAAGTCTTTTCATTTTTTGGGTTAATATATAGCCTATAACACTCACAAATAACGTGGCTTTCTATTGGTTCAATTTTCAAAATCGGTTAAGTGGATCCAGAGATTACCCCCTACAACCTCACAAACTTTACCTCTTTATAATATTAGTATAGATGATAAGACTCAGAAAAAAACAAGAAAAGCGGCAACTTCGGTTGAACAGAAGCTCTAATACTATTTACACGAAATTTTAAATCGTACTGTAAAACATAAACATGAGCGGTTTAAATAGGGGCTACCCCAAAAAGTGGGCAGTACACGCCCTATCGCTTTTTAAATTCATATTGACGTTTTTCATACAAATACATAAAAGGGAGCTGTGGGTTTGTATAAGAGTACCGCAAAAAGTGGGCGGGAAACGCCCTTTTGTGTATGTATGTCTATGAAGGAACTGTCCACTAAATCGCATTTCAACCTAATATTGACTTTAAGAAAAAAGTTTTTCATACAAAAACACAAAAGTGGGTTTGTATGGGCTACCCCTAAAATCGAACGTGTTATGTTGCTATGGATACTTTATGGGGTTAGGGACAAAAATAAGCTCCCATACCGGTTTGCAGCCATATATCTCAAAAATGTATACAAAAACAAGAAAAAAGAAAGGTAGCTTCGGTGGAGGAACCAAAGCTTTAATACGCTTCACACGCATCCAAGTCTTTTATTGCTACATTAATTATTCAAAGTATTCATTTCATTTTTAAAATGATTAGAAGAGAAAAATAAGAAAGTTTTTCCTGCGAAACCCACAAAGTGCTGTTGGTCTGTATGTGGAATACCACCTTTAAAATTAGGAAGGATATGCCCATTAATACATAAATATGTGAAGTATCCGTCCATATCAAGTTAATATTGACTGTAATAAAAAGTTTTCCCCACAAAAAACGAAAAATGGATGGTGGGTTCGAGTAATATACTATGTTTAGCCAAGCAACATAAGAAGTCGCCATACTCAATTTCGATTGATATCTTACAAAATTGAGAGACTAGTTTTTTGATTCACTAGTTTTTTGATTCGAGCTGATCAAAAATATATATTCTTTATGGTATCTACTGCGATGCCTACTTTAATGCGTTACAAACTTTCTGACAAGCTTATAATACCATTTCACACTATACCGCGTGATCTGGTTTTCGAATCCGATTAAATTGTTCGGAAGTGATTTCCTTAAAATGGTTAGGGTTTCAGTAATGATAAAGATAATGCCCAGTTTTTTTGGTCTTTTAGCTGATAAAAATTAATTAATCCGGGGCTACCAGTAAAACGCTGGAAAAAGAGATCATTATTCGAAAACATAGTGTTCGGCATTGCTTTTAATTAGCCAATTATATATTAGATTAAAGAATATTTGTATTAAAAGCAATACTCCCTGTTCTAAATTTCTATCTAAATAATTTGATTCTAATCGATTACATTAAAATTTTCCGTTTTTGACACTTTTATAATACTATGGATTTCATATTCTCAACGTAAAGTGTAACCAAATCGTAGAATACTTCTAAAACTGACAAAATTGAAAATTTTAAGAAAATCGAAATTATGCGGATTGAAATCCAGAACGGGGGATTATTATTACTATTTAAATACATACAGGCAAACAAAAATCTCTCTACCAGAGTTGATAATCTATTTTACAGTGTAAAAATATTATGCAGCTGCATTTTTCAATCGAAAGACGATCTACTAGGAATTAATATAATCTGGAATTCAAGATGAGTTACTATTTTGCAGCTTGGAACGACGACTAGCGACGAAAGGCAGCTGCATAGCTTCCCAGAAACTTAAAAACGACTATGCGCGCGTTAGGTGCGAGTAAATTAACGTTTATGAAAAAAAAAAAAAAATCGCGTACAAGTAGCTACCTGATTCCTAAACGCAGGCAGGCAGGCAGGCATATATGTACATACAGCAACAACTCAGCCAAATCGACCCTATAACCATGTACATCGATCGATGTTTATTTTTTCAGAAACGTACAATTAACTTCGTGCGCGTGCCAACTATATGAAAATATGCTAATCGCTGATTTTATGACTTCTTCCGGAACGTACGTGTATAGTGCATGCCTGTGTAGAAATCTGGATTTTTGAAATGAATTTGTTCTCTTTGTATGCACAACAAGGTAACTATTTAAACAAAAAGAACGCTGCAGTCGAGTGTGCTCGACTTCGAGATATCCTTTATCTTGTATTAGGCGCCTTATAGATTATATTATTTAGTATTTTCATCTGGACATATGCGAAATATTCTAATAGAATTAATGTAAAATTGGAATTAATTAAAAATACAAAATGTTCATACGAAAACTAAAAAATGGTGTACACGTTCACATGCGACTACCGCCATTATAGTGGTCCGAACTGGGCCTATATGGAATATTTTCTACGAATTGATGTAACATATGCCATATTTGGCATTTCTAGCCTAATTAAAAACAAAAAAATTTCATACAAAAACTAAAGGATAAGTTTGTATGGAAGCTACCGCCCTTATAGTAGGCCGATCTGTACCTATGCGGCATATTTTATTAGAATTTACATAAGATACACACACCAAATTTGGCAATTCTATCTTAATTAATAAGAAAACCAAACAAATTTTCATACAACAAGTTTAAAATGAGGACTAGGTTTACATGGGGGTTGACATTTAATACTAGTTATCTGAAGACAAAAAACAGAGTCTAAATATCTAAATTAGAATACTCTATTTATTTTAGTCTCCAAGATCTGTTCGTTTAAACAGACGGTCGGTCGGTTATATGTCTATATTGACTCGTCATCCTATGCTTATCAAGAACATATCATCTTGTAAATTCTACGAAACGGCTCAGACCCAGGCATCAACTAGCATTATAAGTATTACTGTTAAAACATTTTATACATCTATACATTGACATACTATTTCTAATAAAGCAAAAGTACCTAATCAATATAATATTGTGCTTCTAGACAGACAAGCAAAGCAGCAAACTTCTTGAGTATTGCTACCTGAAATGCAGTTGGAAATATTTTTGCAGCTTATTCTTGCTTCTGCTGCTGCTCTGAAAAAGGCAGCTGCCTTCTAATAACTTACCAGGAAAACAAGGTGCAAAATTTTAAACCTCTAGTAATCCCAAAATGTACTCTGGTTTATAATACATTTTTTTTTTCAGAAATAGGCAATTAACTATGTTCACGTGCCAAGAATATAAAACGAATATACTCTAATAAATTTATGTCTTTCTTCTGCCAGTAAAAATAATCTACCTACATATATGAAAGTAAGAAATTTTTATACATAGAGATATAAACACCACGCACCATCATTATGGAAGCATTATTTTTTTTGGAATTTTAGAATATATTTTTTATATCAAAGATACCAACACATTTTTTATTAAGCTCTAATAAATTTCTGTTGACATTAATTCGGATCAAATCAGTTACGGGAAAAAATTTAAATTAGTCAGAGACTAAATTCAAATCAAGATATTCTTCCTCCTTCTAAAAGTGAAATAGAGACACATCCTATTTTTTTGTTTTTTTGAAGTCGGTTAGAAACGATTGGTTTGGAAAAAGAAACGATCTTTATTTTTTTAGCAGATGACTTTAAAGGAAAACTATAAAATATAAATCATGGTATAACGATACAAAATACTAATCCAATAGTTTAGCCCAACTACTTATAAAAAAAGACATTCTTCTGTCATCAAAAAACTACTTAGAAATTGGAAATGTAATTACTGTTTCGAAACTTATTGCACGCTTTACAAAAAAAAAAAAAAAAAATAAACGGTTAATTCGGTTGAACCGAAGCTCAAATACTATTCACACGAAATTTTAAATCGTACTGTAAAACATGAAGAACGTGGAGGGTTTCATTAGGGACTACCCCAAAATGTGGGCTGTACACGCCCACTAGTAGCTGTGTATGAAGCGACCATCTATTATATGTCACCGTAACTAATTTCAAGTTGATATTGACGTTTTTTATACAAATGCAATGCTGTAGGTTTGTATGGGAGTACCTCAAAAACTGGGCGGGAAACGCCAATTTGTATATGTATATGAATAGCATGTCCACCAAATTGCATTTCAACCTAATATTGACTTTAAGAAAGAAGTGTTTCACACAAAATCACAAAAGCTAGATCGACTCGTCTCGTCGAGCTGATCAAGACTATATATAATATATGGGGTCTACGCTGCGTCCTCTAATGCGTTACAAACTTTCAGACAAACTGATAATACTATTGAAACTCTGTTTGACCTTCCGTTACACGTTCCGACGTAAATCCGGCAAGAATATATATACTTTATGGGGTCTACTTTATGGGGTCAGAAATTGAACCAATTTAACCTCAATCAATGTATGAGACAACAGATCCTAGGAACTATAAGAACTATAGACTTCAAACTTGGGACATTTAGATTCTGTTTGACCATACGCAAATGGAGTTTATTAAATTTGCGAATGCCAGGACCACCACGGTCACACAATACGGCCAACAAATTTGCTAAGAGTGTTAATAAAAAGTTTATGATTGTGATTGTATGAGTCGTACTCAAGTTTACACGTGATTTATACGATTTAGAAACGGTCATGATGATTTGAATTATGATCCAAGACCTGGATGATCCGAAGCATGTAATCGTGCTGAGTTAGTGGAAAATGTAAGTGAAATAATCGCTTTCGATGCTAAATTCATTGTGAGAGTGCTGGCAGAAGAATTAAATTTATCTTAGTGTATAATTTAATATAATCTACAAAATATTAACTGAAGATTTGGGTAAAAGGTGTGTGCACACGTTTTGTTCCACATCAATTAAATGATGTTCAAAATATCGCTCGTGTAGAGCATTGCAAAGACAGCTGAAAAGGATTCAGATTTTCTTGATTCTATCATAGCTGATGATGAAACATGTTTTTTTTAAATATGAACCCGAAACTAAGCGATAATCTGCAGCATGGAGGTCAAAAGACGAGCCAAAACCTAGAAAATTGTGCGTTTTCAGAAGTCAAGAATCAAGACACGATTCTATGATTCCAAGCGTATTTTTCACAAGGATTTTGTTCCAGAAGGTTTAACTGTCAATGCAGAATATTATCTACAGTTTTACATCGTTTGTTCGCAGAGAGTTTTACGTGTTTGGCCCGAATATTCCAAAGGAAAGCAGCTTTTTGTATTGCAAAATCTTTGTATTTTTCATTAATTTAAAAAAATTAAATTACAATACTAATATTTTCTTCTTTCTACTACATTTCATTGTTTGTCCGATCTTGGTCTGGTCTGATTAGTCTTAAAATTTTGAGAATTAAATAAACTACCGATTAAAAATGTGAAGTTGGTTTAAGTAAAATCATACGTCGACACATACGAAATACAAATCTAGGCCCAAATGAAAAAAAAAATAAAAAAATTTTAGAGTACCCAAATTACTCTTCAAACCGTGTAAGAGAAAGTTTCTAACGTTTTAACATTTAAATTTGTAAACTAGTGTTATAGATGAAGTTGGTGTGTGACTAACTATTAATTCCAAGTTCCGAATTAAATGCTGAATTTAATTTTTATGGGATAAGTTTTCAGTACCTACAGTTTAACAATTTGTATACAAACTTAATTTTCTAAGAAAAAAAAGTACCGAAACAAAGTACTATTCAATAACCGAAATCTGCCGGGATAGATAGATAGATAGGTAGAATTTCTATGATGCAGTACAGTTCTTAAAAACTGTACTGCCGGCCGTATAAAAGGTATTTTACAATGCAACTTATTATCGTTAGCAAATACCTAAATGTATACCAACTTTGAACTACCTAAGACACATCACAGAGATACAGCGGAAAAGCAAAAACTACACCCAGAAAAACCAACAAAACAGGCAAAAACACAGCAACACCAAAAAAAGAAAAAAAAAAAAAAAAAAAGAGTAATGGAACACCAAGAAATATGAAGAAAATAGCAAACGATGTGAGTCGAAATATAATAGCTGCCTAAAATAAATAACAGCTAAAACCATCAGTTCAAAGAAATGGCTAAGATCTTTTAAAAAAAAAGTGTAAAACATCACCAAATCCGAAGCCCGCGAAAATCAAAACAACAAAAAATCATGAAAATTAGTTGAGTAAACTATTGAAAAACTCGAAAATAACTCAAAATTTGTTTGAGTTAAAACTCAATTGCGAATAAATACAAATTCCATATAATATGAAGGAGGGGGAGTAAGTGTATTATAAAAGAAAAGACGTAAAACCATGTATTCAGCAAGAATGAGAAAGCGCAAACAGGAAGAAGAACCACAAATGAGTGGGTGGATAGTAAATAAATGGAATGTTTGGGTTACAATAACTGGAACTGCTACCTACATACGTACTATGTATGTACAATATGTATGTATGTATGTACATGTGATATAAATGCACACACAAATACACAGCCACGCAGCAGCAGCACATAACAAGACTGAAATGGAAGAAGAATATTCCAGCCAGAAAGTAAAACAAAATGAAAATAAAAAAGATGAACATGTCTCTTAACACACCCTACACATAATATAAAAATGAATTGTAAACATTTTGAATAGAGTCCAAGAAAAACTTAGTTTGTCGATATTTTATCGATATTTCTTATTTTCGATACGATTTACTAGTTTACAAATTTAGGCTTCATAACGAGAGCTGTTTCTCACAGACTTTCGTTTCCATCGGAACATCGGATCGATTGAACAGTTAAAGCAAAAAAAAAATATGTATTTTAGACTAGAATAATAAATATGTGACCAAAATGGGAATATACATTTTTCATTATTTTTGTATAACTTCTAAATTTGTTTACCGAATTGAGCAATTTGTGCCTACAATTTTCATTACAAAATATAATCTTTCACTACAAAACTTCAACAAAAAATGTTTTCCAACAAAACGAAGCAAATAAAATTTAGAGCCTTTTAAAAAAACCGAAAAAGTAAATTTTTTCTGGACTTTGGTTGACTGTAATTCCATCAAATCTTATGCTAACCGCGTAAAAAGCATAAACGTTGGAAAGAAGACAATATCGCCTTTCAATATACAGGGTGTCTCAAAAGAAAGTTCACATTTGATTTGCTGATTGTGTGAACACAACTATTCCGAGGGGCGCGGGGGGTATGTCAATCGGTAGCCTAACTTTTGGGAATTTAGTCGCTATGGAGCGTTTCTCAGGAGCGGACCGGACCGTGCGTTGTGCGTACGTGACTTTTACAAAAACGGTAATTCAGCGACTGTAGCGCGTAGAAAATTCTGCAGTATTCGACATGTTCGTCATTTAAATGATGCGCCAAGCCATCGACTCATTGGAAAATGGGTCGAGAAATTTGAAGAGACCGGTTCAACGCTGGAAAAATCAATATCCGGGCGCCCAAGGTCTTCGAGAACGTTCGAAAACGTAGACAGTGTTACTCAGTCTGTTCGTGACAACCCGGACCTTTCGATTCGGAAGCGTGCTGTTGCTTTAAACGTGCATAGATCATCATTCTTCCGCATTTTACACAAAGATTTAAAGCTGCACCCCTACAAAATTCAGTTGGTGCAAGAATTAAAGCGTCAGGATGAAATTTTTCCTGGCAAATTGATCTCCAGGAGAGGTGACATAAATTAGCCTTCACGAAGTCCCGATTTAACCCCTTTGGACTTTTTCCTGTGGGGTTACGTCAAATCTAAAGTTTACGGCAACAAACCGACTTCTCTGGCACAATTAAAAGGAAAGTGCTCGATTAAATGAATGCCGTGAACACAACGGTTTACATTTGGACAATATCATTTTTAAGAAATAAATTCCCAAAGTGTGTATGTAATAAACATTTTTTCAATAAATTACTTTCTTTTTTTTATCGATTTTTTAAATGTGAACTTTCTTTTGAGGCACCCTGTACAATGTACAAATCATGCAAATCGAATAATTGATAGATATATGAGCCAATAATTGGATGAAATGCAAAACAAACGTGATTTTCTTTTCTTTCTTTTTTTTTTTGTTTTGTTTAGCATATCCAGAAAGAACGGTTCTTGCGAACACGAAAAAACTTTTGACAAAAATCGAAACAGTGGGAAACAATGAAATTGCATTGCAATGAAGTTCGTGACCTAACTTTTTATAAATGCTTAGTATATACATATGTTCGTATATGCATCCACGATATAAACATTTGCAGTTTGACAAAGGAGTTTGTCAGAATGGATGCTACAAAAAATGTATCCACCTTAAAAACAAAAATGAAAATAAATGTCTTAGAGAAAGAAAATCTATCAGTTTGTAAACTAGACAAAAGTTATACACGTTTTGATTGCCTTGAAAACACATTCTGTGTCGTTGGTAAACTGGCGAAATTCACTATTTTATGCTATGTGTCGATCTTAGATTGTGTACATTTAAAAATTTGATTATCAAAGATATGCCAACAAATTAAATAAATATGACGGAGGACCTTATATCTCTGAATGGTTATACTGAGGGTGACAAGAAAATGTGCATTTACAACAGAAAAAAATCATTTGCTTTTATATAATGCTTTCATGCAAGAAAATTAAATTTGAAAAGTATATTACCGAAGTTTATTACCGATGTTATATTTTAAAATATATATAATATCGAAATATTAAACATTAGAGAGGACTGTGTATAACATTTCAATGTTTAAAAAATTTAGTTTCATTTTCGGTATCAACAGCTTAAAACAAATACAAGTCAAGAATTACTAAATTTTTCTCATTCCAAGTTATTTTGTATAGTTGAAAAATTGTATAGTTGAAATATTCTATTGATTGTTCAAACTGTCACATGGTTTATATGTTTTTGATGTCGCTGATTACTAATCTAAAAATTCCGTTAAAAAATGGTGGACTTATTTTAGTAAAAGATGTTGAATCGCAAAATAAAATTTAGTATACAGGTGTTTTTTTGAGGTAGCTGATTACGAATCTTATGTCGAATTTTACTAAAAACAAAATGGCGAACCCAAAAATGATGGAACATTTTTAGAAAAAGTCATTCAATTTTTTTGAAACTCGATATTTAGCAGGTTTTAGGGTCGGTGATTGTGTTACTGGGGGATTACGTTGATTGTATTTTAAAATATGCAAGCAAAATTTCAAAGACTTCAATTTGATTGTGTACGAAACAAAGTATAAAATAATAGCAAACATTTAATCATATCATATAAAAAAAAAAACGTCAAGTAAATTATTTCTTAAAGAACTTGCAACAAAAATTTCACATATTTCAAAATCTTCAAAAAAAAAAAAATAAATTAATAGTAATTTAAGTCGCAAATGTTTTAAGCAACACTGTACATATATCGTTACATTTTTTTGTTGCAAGAGAAGTTGATGGTCCACAGACGATGTAAAGTATATAAGCAAGATACATTTACATGGTACAACAACGGCAACTACAACACTACAGAACCATGTAATAGTAGGCCAGCGAAATATGTCTAGGGGTAGCAATAACACACACACACATAAAACATATGGTAACTGCAAAGGAGCGGGGTTGACTGTGCTAAATGGAAAAATAAAATACTATGTACGAGTAGAATATACTTGCTATATAGTTGTATATATATATATATATATATATATATATATATATATATATATATATATATATATATATATATATCGTGGTTGAAAGAAAAAGAAGCAATGAGAGCGCACCAAGCACTTAAAAAGGAACGCAAACAAAAAAGATATATAGCTTCAATGTATTTTGAGTGAGAAAAAAAAACCCTAAAGAAAGTCACTCTCTCAAATAGTATACATAATACTAATACAAAATAAATAAATATCTTTATAGAAATGTATAACAAAAACAAAATTCACTAAACAACAAATGTATGTATACAAAGTGATAAGACGGAACACAGTTGACTCATAGAGAAGGTCCGATACAAAAGTTTCACAACAAACTAATAGGCTGTGAGTTCTATTAAGCTATTTGAAACATTAAGTTATAATGGATACGTTTCTAAATTTCTTTGTAGACAATAAATTAAACTGGATATCTAACATAAATATTGATCAAAAAAAAAAAATGAGTTGAGTATTTAATACATCATTTACAAAATCACACAATGGTATCAAAAATTATTGCTTAATTTTTTAAATTTACGCTGCTTTTAGCACGTCAGCGAAACAAAAAAAAATGTATTATAAATCATTTATGAACATTCGACATAAACCTTACAAATAAACAAAGCAAAATTTCTGTATGACAATGTAACTGATAACAAGAGTTAGTTTGTTAAGCACGTAGGTACATATTTCTGACAAACAGAGAATCCTATAAATGCAGCTGAACAAATCAAAATCTAATCAAATCTAGTTTAGAGATATTCAGGCGTATGATGTATTCGTATCAAAAATTGTAAAATCGTAATGTTTTGAATGTTTTATTTTAAACTATTTAATTTATTCTGCTACAGAGATTGTGTATCTTCAATGCAAGAAACATTAAAAGCGTCTGTTTAGACACGTTGCAGACTTAAAAACAAAACACACACAAAAGATGTTTTAAAAAAATAGAAGTAGTGTTAAGTACACCAAACGGTATATTTTTGTTATTGGAGACAAACTGGAGCTTAAACAAATTTTTTTTCGTGTTTTAAATGATACTTAATCATACTGAACCATAGAAATATGAAATATCGACATAGGTTTTTTAATACAGGTTAACGCTGCAGTATGCTTTTAAAAGACATTAGTTTCGAACATGTTCTTTGAACATATGCCTTTCTTTATACTATAGGGAGTAGGGGTAGAATAAGACGATATTCTGCAGCAATATATTTGTATAATCACTTAATTTATTCCTTCCTATGATTATTCAAATGAAACATTTACGGTAAAACTCGTCCAGACTAAAGCAATACTTAGAAAATTGTAATGAGTTGCTGGAGAGTTATGTAGTGATCTTATTTTCTACAAAGTATTGGCCAGAAAGTATGTAAGAAAATATTAGAGAAAATCTCATATATATTTGTTTGCTCCTATGAAAGGAGAACAGTTGCTAGCAGAAATGAAGGTCTGTATTTCATTTAGATTGAATCAAGAAGACACTAGTTTTTAAAACATACATTAACACACTCAGTTTTTATGATAAAAAGAATGTATTCGAAATAAAAAACCTATATTATTTGAGATTTAAAATAAAAAATCACTCAATGAATTTTAATGTATTTGATTTTTTTAAATATAACGCATAATCATTACGTTCCTGCTCTATAGTTATAGAAAAACAGAAAAATTTAAAACTTTTAAATCGAACCTGCTACTATGCAGCAGTCAGAAAAGCTGATAAAGCGTGCAAATGACGCGTGCTTACGTTTTCTTTTCCTCTCTTTCGAACGAGCACGCTGTTCCAGTGAGTCCAGTTTGAACTGAGCTCCAATATAATGTAGTGAAATAATACACACAAAGAGAGAGTAAGAGAGAGTAAGAGTTGAATGTATAACAGTTGTACACGCAGATACACGCTTTGCTACGGCGAGTATTTCTTTTTTTTTGCTTTTGTTTTTGGCTTTTATACCAATAAATTCAATGATCAATGTTACTTCTCTTTTAAGTAAATTAATAAAACATTGTACATATGTACAATATTTATATAAACTCTATTACAACAAAATATTTAAAAGTCTGATGAGTACTTCACAGTTTATTCACATATTATACACAGATGCACACTCATACACACTCAGGCACATTTAAAGAAACAAACGAACAACTCATACTAATGCGAGCGGGTAGAGGCAAATAAACGATCACGTTACCAAGCGGTTCGTTGCTTTTTTTATTATTATTTTTTTTTTTATACGTCACCTGCGCCGCTTTAGTTTTATTATTTATTTGAACAAACAAATTTTTTTTGAAATATTTCTTCAAGTATGTTCACCATTTACCAAATGTAGCTTGCAATATAGCATTTATTTTTTGTTATATTTTTGTACTGGATCTCAGCAATAAAGTGCTTGGTTCTATACACGACGGCAACAAATTTGTAAATGAAGCCGAAGAACTCGAGAGCATTTTTAAGCCATACATGAACAAATCGACAGACAGTGTAAAGATACAAAGTCGGAGAGAAAGAGAGTGTAAGTAAGTAAACGCACATGGGGGTCGAACGATCAATATGACTTGGTCAGGTAAAACACTAACATGAGAGAAGGGCGCAAAGCAGAATTGACAGAAGAGCGCACAAATTTGGATAAGAAAACACATATATATGTATTATGCATGTAAAAAACAAGAAAGAACGCTGCAGTCGAGCGTGTTCGACTTCGAGATACTCTGTACGTTTTTTAAGGCTCCTTATATGAATCATATGTTTTAGTGTTGATGAAAATTTAGAACTAATTTAACCACTTGGTTCGATCTTCACCTATATGGAATATTTTCTACGAATTTTATTAAGATACGCCAAATTTGGCAAGTCTAGCTTAATAAACACCAAAAAAAAAAAAAAAAAAAAAAATCCATACATACCAGGTTTGTATGAGGGCTACCCCATAAAGTGGGAGTTGACATGTTCCTTTAAAACTAGGGGTAGGTTTGTATGAGGGCTACCCCTTAAAGTGGAGTTGATATGTTCATTTAATACTAGTTGTCTGAAGTTGGAAAAGTAGAGTCTAAATATCCAAACTTGAAGTCTGTAGATCCGTTCGTTCAAAAAGATGGTCCGTCAATATCGACTCGTCTTCCCGATGCTGATCAAGAGAATATACACTTTACATCGATGCAGAGCATTATACACGATATTTTGGGCATGAGTCGAATTTAAACGCAACTTGTGCTTAGATTCTGGTAACTCAACAAACCTAATATACATGTAACAATACAATATTTCTCTCTTAAAGGAAAATTGTAAAAAGTGATTGGCTTTTCAGTGTTCTATGTTTAACTTTTGCCATCAGCGTGTCATATAAATTCCCAAAAGCGTGTCATATGAATTCCCAAACTTTAAAAATATGCGAAAAAGGTCTATTGAGACATATTAGCACCATAACTCTGGTTTCATTGTAATGTTCGAAACGAACTCGTGAGAACGAAACCGTACAACAACAACAAATAAAATGGTATCAAAAGTCTCTAATTTTTTTTTTTTTTAGGTTTCCAAGATAAAGCCCACGGAAAAATAGGCAATCGGGCAAAAAAAATTGTTTATTCCGACTTTATATCGATTTTTCATAAATGAATATCATAAACTTGGACAATTTGATCAATTAAGTGCATGCAAATTTGATTTTTCTAAATTGGAAGTGGCATCAAGCACAAAAGCTCAAAATATGAGTGTATAAGAATGGAACTAATAGTTGGGATATTGAACTGGAAAATTGCTCACATCATTATATTACTAATTGGATATATGTATACATTTTATACCGAATCAAAAAAAAATATGCAAATAAATAAGTGAATGTTGTTCACTAGTATGCGTATCACTTGAGAACGGCTCAACCAATACACGAAAAATTGGAAAAAACTGAAACTGCTTTTTTCTATGGTATTTTTGTATAAACTAAAAACTATAGCATATAATCATGGTTCTGCAAAAATTCGTAGGAATAAAATACAATGCAATTCCAAAGCAAAAATCATAATTTTAGTATGCACTCTCGATTAAAACTGACGATAGGAACGACATACTATTTTGATAGTATGTATTCAATTGAAAAAGAAATTTGAGAATTATGTTTAACAAGCACAATATATGTATATGTCTATAAAGTAGCGTAGGGTATAAAAACGTCTACGAAGCGCAGAATTGCTGCTCAAATAGTGGTTGCAATGTAATGGAAAACAGTTATATGCCTGTTTACAATGAAAATGCGTACGAATGAGAGAGTAGGATTGAGAGAGTGCCCAACACACGATCGACAGCTGGTATTATCCACTTCTTCCCTTCTCTACGTTTTCTTCTTTTTTTTTCTACCTAAAAGCTACAAGAACAAACTCAACAAAGAGCGATGTAAAAACCGGCAGCAAATGGGATGACAATAACAAAAGCAATGCACCGCAAAAAATGCACATCCGCTTACATTTTACATTAGTTAATGTTTGTATCTGTGTGTAGACAGTTTTACATCAATACAACTGGCACGCAGCGTGAGAAACGAAAACGAAATCAGATTATATTTTCGGTTAAGTTTAAAATTTTATTGACATCATATACTTTAATCGAAATAACTATCGATTTAAAAAACATGTTGTATAAATCGAAGTAACTCTATTTCTAAATCACTCAAGTGTGCAAAGAATAAACGAGAGCAAATGAAATTTTAAAATGAAGAATTGTTTGCTCTATGCGTTTACTAAGGGTACTAAGGGTTCGCTACACCATAATCAATAGAATTTATTTTATTATTTTCTGGTAGGGTGTAGAAAAAGAAACAGCTGTTAGAAAATGACGACGCCAACAATAACTGTCAATTTTTGTCTCATTAGTCTGACATTTCCGCAGGCAATCGAAAGAGAACAGCAGAAGAAAGCGTTCATTCTCATTCTCAGAGAGAATACGCAGAGAATTCAGGTGTAAAAAAATTAAAAGATACAGCGTACAGTGGTATGCAATAGTAATAATTCAGTCAAAAGAAACAAAAAAAGAAAATATAAAACGAGTTTAAGTTTACAAGTTTAAATAAGTCTATTTAGACCAGTGACCCACCAGGCATGATGTAAAAATTGCAGTAATTAGAGCGGGGATAACAATAATTTTGAAGAAAATTAATTATTTATTTTAAAACTTGCTGTATTAGTTTAAAGGCCACATTTTCTCTTATTATCGCTTATGATATGAATTGTTGGCTGAAAGTAGCTTACGAAGGTTCGAACGAAAACATCAACTCAACAAACATACTCGAATTAATTTCGGAGTTGGCACGATATTCTCGTATATATTCGATGCCAACAGCAGATATTTGCAAAGTTTCACGATGGTATTTAGTATTGCTGTTAAAATCTTTATTATCTTTTGACGAATCGAAAAAAAAAATGTATTCAAAATATGTTATTGCAAAAACTGTAGAGTACGACATAAGTTTGACAATTCGAATACCAAACTCATTTGCTGTCAAGCTGTCAGCAGAAGATAATTTCAGCATTGAAGTATTTCTCCCACAGCTGTGTACTCCATAAACATGAGGCTATCACAACGAATATCAGTATATATAATTGTTTGAGACAAATTTGGATTTTTGAGTGAGCTTACTACAATGACGCTTGAAGAGTTGCATGCAAAAGAGAAAAAATCTCGACGATTATTAACAGGAGCAGTTGGAATCGAGTTTTGGCAACTAATCTCTCTCCATGAACTATTTGGCGTAGAACCAATGACAATTAAAAATATTTGCGCTCAAATTTTCTCAATACAAAAATTGTGCATTGCATTCCATGATAGTGATTCATTTCAGTGTCGAAAGACCATGCTCAAAATTAAACTGACGAAAAACACATTATGCACGAGTACAGGGCAGGCTCGTCTTACCAATCTGATGGTTTTGCGCATTGAATAACACAATCTTCGTGATTTATCTTTGGGTAAACTTATTTATGTGTTAGCTTAAAAAAAAAACAAACGCGATTTTTTTTTTCTTCATGCCGAATATAATTTAAAACAAAGAAAATCATTATAACTTTATGTTAAATGTTTTATCACCTGATGCTTAATATTTGAAAAGGGGCTTTTGTCCTGAGCCCCCACTAATCTAAAACATGGTCTAACGCAATTGGAAACATAAAAACGAACCCGTTTAGTAGTGACAAAACTTCATATAATTCTTTAGTTACAATAACTTTTTGTTATTATTCCCTTCTAAGTTATATATAATTTTTTTACAAATTCGCTTTGTTAAAAAATAAGATTTACAATTAAATTTTGAATTTTAATTTGTTTCTAGAAATGGTTAGAAGTTTGTATTCATTGATGCATTTTACATACATATATTGAATTTTAAAACTTTAATTTGGCGCATTGATGCCTAGATTGATGAAATTTTGTGAAAACTACAGAATTGGAAAAATGTCCAAAATATGAGTCACATGTATTGTCTATTATATATATATATATATATATATATATATATATATATATATATATATATATATATATATTATATATATATATATATATATATATATATATATATATATATATATATATATATATATATATATATATATATATATATACGTGCACGTTTTTCACAACATTTTTAGTTGATAATTATGAAACATTTATATTCAGGACTGTAAAGTTTCAAATTTCTTGCACAAAACTAAATTTTATGTAGGAAATTTGGAGATTTTGAGACGTACGCTTTTTCTGTAACATCTTCGATTTAAATTAATTCATTATTTCGCTATATTATTTAAACAGTAATAAATAATAGAGCAACAGTAATAATAACGTGTTCGATAGCAAATGACACTTGCGAGGTAAACATTCATATTTTATTTTATGAAATATATATATATATATAAAATACCAAATGTACCGAATATACACGATATATGGTAGCCCCTGTCCTTATATGCATATAGTATAATGAAGCAATTTTCTACGTACCAAATCAGACTTTTGTGTATCTAAAATTCAGTATTTACTATAATGTGAAAAATATTGGTGACCTTTGCATGTATAAACATGAATCGACACACTGTGCCTTTTTATAAGCGAAAGCATGCTTATTGTTTTCTCCTTTGCTCTTGTTGATATATTTTACACAGAGAGTTCATTCATTCAACGTTCATTCGTCCAATCTGTCTGTTGTACATCTTCTTTGTACATTTACTAGATACAATAAATCGTTTTGTATTTCTTTTCTTCATATATTTCTGATGTCGAAAAAATCTAAAACAAAATCCTACTATACACAATTGAAAAACTAATGCAAATTCTACTTTACTTTCAACAATATAGACAAATACGTATATACTTAACAAACCCATTTCCATCCATTCCGATCCATTTGCCGAAAAAAAATCCGCATAACTAAAACTCTTCAAAAATCTTTTCCGTACACTCTAAAACTAAGAAATGTACACGGAATCTATGTCTAAGTTATAACGTGTGACCTAATAGCTTTAATAGTTTTTAAATAGGTATATCTTAGCGACTGTTAAAGATATTTACATATAAATGACATCAAACTATCAAAATATTTAGTATAAGTAGTTTGGCAATAATTCTAATTTTTAGAATGTACCACGCTCCCATATAAGAAAAAGAGGTCGTAGCAGCGCAAACCAGATACTCTAGGTACTGACTGTTTCTCTGTTAGTCATTTTGTGGAAGTGGGCGCATAAAACTTTGCGGGGACCACAGCTAGTTAAAATCAAAAAATGTGTGCATACAAAAACTCAAAAATGGGTGGCAGCTATGCATAGGGCTAACACTTAAAGTGATCCGTTCTGGGCCTAAGCATTGACGAAAGAACCAAAACAACACAGATTTTCTACAAAAACTTAAAAATAGAGAGTTTGTATTGTAAGCGGTATTTTTTTTTTTTTTTATGATTTACGTAAGATACAAAAATTTTGGCTTTTCTGACATAATTAAAAACAAAATCCAAAAAAAAAAAAAAGGATAAGGATAAGGATACCCCTTAAAGTAGGTTTGGCATGTTCATTTAATACTAAGGTCTGTTACAAAACTATACGACACTTTTAAAATATTACTTCACGCACTAGCTAGATCTATACTGTTTACTTTCTAGCTTCAATGTAGGCATAAGAAAGTAAGTGCTTAAGGTAAGGTGTAATTATTCAACATGTGCGTTCTTTTCACTAGTTTTGAAAAAAAACAGTGACTCAACGATATATTGTGGGCAACTTAATGCCCATTTCAACCTTCTAGTGTACCACATGTGCGTTTGGCGTGCTTTAAATGCGGCAAAACACTTTCTGCGAGGCATGATTAAGAATATGACAACCTCTTGAAACGTAACATAATATGGCCCGCCACGAATTTGTTTCTAAAAACATTGATACGCGCTGGGACCAGGTATGCAAATTTCACTAAATTACATGCTTTATAATTATTCTTAATTCGTTTTCTTTCTTAAAAGGTAATATTCTCAGACTAAAAATAATTTAGCTGGCTCAGATATATTTTGAAACTATATCTTGCAAAAGGAACCTCTTATTTTCGCAAAACGAAATTTTAGTGGAGGGTCAGACACGGTGTGGGTGTGAATTTGCCAAGTATGGCACCATTGAAGTACGACTTGTTCGGCTTTTCAAAACAGAACAGCCAGAAGTATGTGAACGTGTTGGAAAATAGTCTGGTACTATTTTTATAGGAAAATAAAGAAATACCGTACATTTTTATGCACTATAGCGCAAGAATTTACACATAAGCTTTTTTGGAATGTTGCTCATTGTAAACTTTGAATTGTACAGCGCACTCCCTAGAACTAAATCCAATTGAAAACATATAGGGCATACTGCCACAGCATGTTTACGCAGATAACAAAACGTATGATTTTGTTGGACAGTTAAAGCTAGCCATTTTGAGAGAATGAAAAAAAAATGTACCATATAGCTTTCTGTATTTAAGATAAAATTCAAATTTTAAAATATTATGCCAACGATTTATTTTCTTATATGCTGCATCAAACCGAGTGTCGCATAGCGCTTTTGCGTATGTAATAATTTTTCTTTATTCAAATAAACAAAACAAAAAAAGTGTCGTATAGTTTTGTTACATACCTTAGTTAACTGAAGAGGGAAAAGAAGAGTCTAAATATCGAAACTTGAAGTCTGCATCTCTTATAGTCTCCACGATCTTTGCGTTCAAACAGACGGTGGGACGTCTTCACGTTGCTGAGCAAGAATATATACATACATATGCTTTAAATGGTCTGATATGCACCATTCTGCCTGTTACATACATTTGTACAAACTTAATATAGCATTTTAGAATATGAGCAAATATCCTACATTTAATTGTTTTTCTTTTTATGTTAACTAGTGTAATTTGTGTTAGCATTTCTTTGTTTATGCTAAAGTTGTTGAGTATGATTTAAATACTAATTTTTTGTTTTTTTTTTTTTTGTGCTCGCGGCTGCTAACTGTGCCAACTTTAGTAGTTTGTATAAAATATATTGTATATAGTATATAATTTTGAATAATAACAAAAACAATAAAGAAACATGTGTAATAATTTACGCATTATACTAGAATTCACATAAAACTAGTAATAATAATTACATTTAGAGGGTAGATAGATAGGCGCAGATGATATACATACATATGTATGTATATATAAACTGTAAAGTGCGGCATAAATAAAAAAAATAAAAAAAAAGTGACTCAAAACATGAAATGGGAACCAGGAATACGAAATGGTAGAGTAAAAAGGGGAAGAGCGTAAATATGAGCGTAGCGGAGAGCGAGTGAGCGAACGAGCAAAAAGAAGTTTTCCATGTTGGCCACAGCAAGCCGAGCCAACAATATTTATACACAATTCTTATTTAGTTTTCTATGCTTTGCCGTTAAATTTATTCGCCGCGTCAGCGTCATCGGCGTCGGCGAGAGAGAGAGAGTAGAGAGTAATGCAACAACAATTGAATGAACATGATGAACGAGTAAGCGAGCAAGTGAAAAACAAACAAAAAATGATTAAGCGTTAATGTTAAAACAATTTGACAGTTCAAAATTTAAGCATTTTCATATTCATAAATAATTTGCGCATTAAGTTGCAGCACATATATGTATATACATACATACATATGTACATAAATATGAAGTTTTGTATTGACGCATATAAATTTTCTGTATATTAATTCGTCGCATTTGAGCGCCCACCCTTGCACGCAATACAAAAACATACACACTTGTTTGTATATCTTACTCGCTCACACTTATATAGTTTTGTACAACAGCGCCAGCGAGTAAGAGAGCAATATATATGTCTACCAAAAACGTTTTCCAAGATTTTCCATTTTCTCTGTAAAATTTACAAGAAATTTTAAAGCGAACGTTAAACCGAAAAAAAAAACATAATAAAAACACAAATATACAAAAGTCTAAATAAAAAAATATATGTAAATATGCGTGATACATATGTATGAATGTATTTATGTACGCTAAAATGTTTGGCGTATTTCACAACGTTCTTTTCACATTTACTGATTTTTTTTTTTTTTTTTTTTATTACTCAAACCGTCTATGCTGCTGCTTATTTTTTGCAATTTTTATTTTTCTTTGCTTTTTTTCACGTCACGCTTAGCGTAAAATACAACGAAACGAAAACGAACAAAAAAATATGTATATACATATGTATGTATATGTACGTATGTATATACATACATATGTATGTATGCACTAAAATACGTGTTAGCAGCTAAATTTTTTGTAGTCTTTTTTTTTTTTCTTCTTTCATTTTTGAAAGCAAACTATTATTTTCATTATTTATTTTACTTTTCTGTTGTGTAGTATACATATTTCAACAAGAATATATTTATATAGAGAAAGAAAAAAAAAACAAACAAAAAAAAAGAATTTACCAGAAAAAAATTACTGCGCGCGGCGGAATAAACGCTTCCTTCACAGCCGACGAGAAAACAGACACCGCGTCGTGAACGAGCTTGACCGAATTTGATTTGCGAATGAATTATTTCCTTTGCCTTTCTGTTTTGCAGCTAACTAATACTACTTCATTTATGTATGCGTAGTCGTTTGTGTACTTGTGAGCGCCCCCTGAGACTGCTGAGACCCAACGCAGCACTACGTACAGTGAGGCAAAATACCGAGATAAAATTATGCATTTCGCAGCACTGTTCCAATTGGCGTTAAGAAATCTTATTTGAATTTAACTTTTTTTTTGTAATTTATTTTATTTATCGACAAGAAGAAAAAAAAATACAAAATTCGCGCTACCACTTGATATTTTTTACGTGATATTTTGGACCACTGTTTTTGCAACGATGGAAAAAAATTAAAGTATTTAGCTGGTCAATGGTCGTGGTCGAGCAAGTAGTGCAAGTTCTTTTTAGTGGAAATTGTTGTTGGTTGTGGAAAATTTTTCACAATTTCTCACATTTTTACTGTTGCAATACGTTTTGAATACCTTAATTTTTTTAGAGTTTCGAGTTACCATAGTAAAAATGTTTGTTGAATATGCTGCGTCTTCTTTCGTTTTATAATTGCCAAACAATAAATTAAGAAGTAGTTATAACATTTTTACGTTATTATACCCTGTGCCCAAAGGGACAAGTGTATAATAAGTTTGTGCGAATATAAGTAACAGACAGAAGGAGCCGTGGAATACCCTATAAAGTATATATATTCTTGATCAGCAGCGAAAACTGAGTCGATTTAGTCTGTCTGTCTGTCTAGATTAATGAAAACCAATAACTCAGGAACTATTAGCACTAGAGACTTCTAACTTATAGGCCGTTTTCATACAGAGAACTAGAGAACTGGAATTAGCAAAAACTAGAAATGCCAGCCACAAGTCCGGCTGCAGTCCATAAAGTTAATTAGTTGAGTTTGAATTATATGACTTTATTTTGGCCGCACACATTGGGGCTAGAATTTTGCACATGGTTGCACGTAGAAACATGTGAAATAGGTTGGTAGCATTGCAATATTTGAGGAAATTGGTAGTTTGCAACACTATAGTTTCATTATATGACAGCTGTTTGTGAATTTGAAATAGTAATAAGTACATTGAATCACACTAACCATACAACGAGTTTATGTACACGAAAGATGGATATTTTGGTTGTTTTTGTACAGGCTGCAAAAATTTGTTGTAATTCGTTCTGCTCACTCTATCATGTAGTACTATTCTTCTTCTTCAAAATTGTACCATACAATGTTTCTTTCAAAAGTTGTGATTATTTTAAGATGATGTGATGCGATAAATCAGATAAAAGGTTTTGTTGAATCCAGTATATGCTTTAAATCTCATCCCGCCATCTTAAAATGGGCACAACTTTTGAAAGAACCATCGTACGACACCATTCGATAGCTCATTTTAAAGGAATGACTAGTACTATATGATATGTATGTAGATTGTTACAAAACTTTTCTTCAGCCTGTAAGAATAGCCTTAAAAATATCAATTTTTATGTACATAACCTCAAATATCTCAAAAAGCAGATGTCATGGAAAATTGAGCTCGCATTCAGATTCTTCGCAAAAATGTACTTCGGAAGTGACTCTCAGATGGCAAAAACAGATCTTTGCAATGGCTATCAATGGCTTAGATGTGCATGACAGGTCAAATTTTATACAAAATTTTTACGTTGACTCTCTATATCGCCGGTATTACTTGCTCAATTAAATATATTTTTTGATTATATAAAACTCTATAAAATTTTTAATCAAACAATAAAATAGACCTTCAAAATTTTAAACGGTTTAAAAGTTACAGCATTTTGAAGCACTTTGTGTCGCACCTAGCAACCTAGCAACATGTTTGAGAATAAAAATAGCTTCCATGTTAAATCTTTTTTTTATAATAATATTATAAATAGGTAAAGTTTGTGACGTTGTAGGGGGTAATCTCTCGATCTACTGAACCGTTTTAGAAAATTCTTATACCAATAGAAAACCACATTATTTGTGAATAACATAGCTATATTAATATGATTAAATTACTAAAGTATTTATTTCATTTTTATTTAAATTTTTATTTTAGTAAATTATATAAATAGGTAGGCATTTGATTATTTGTTAATAGATATTTATGTACTTACGACTTACGTCTTATTGTTTCCATAAAAAGTTCTGAAAAAATAACGTCAGTATGCCTACGACGTGCTCGTAGCCACATACGCTGACGACACGGCCGTGCTAACTCGGAGCTCAATGATAAGTATGACTCAATCTAAGTAAAAAGAGACGGAGTAGATCTATTGCTTTCAATTTGAATAAAAGCTGCTTATGACACACACTATCAAAAGCTTTACTGAAGTCTGTATAAATGACATCAGTTTGGCAACCCGACTCAAAACCATTATTTACAACAGTGGAAAATTCTAATAGATGAGTTGTAACAGATTTTCCTTTAACAAAACCATGTTGAATAGAACTGACAACAGATTTTAACGACTTTTGCAATTGGTCACAAATGATTTTTTCAAAGAGCTTTGGAATAGCATTCAGCTTACCTCTATAATTTGATATATCAGACTTGCTACCCCTTTTATGTAAAGGGATAATAAAAGACTTCTGCCAAGGAGTTGGAAATTTACATAACTTTGTGAATAGATTGAAAAGAATTGATAAGGGAAAACAAATGGAGCTAAAACATTGTTTTAGTATACAACTGGAAATATTATCAGGGCCAGGTAGGAAAGCGAATTTAATTGATAAAAGACATGTTAATATATTTTGCATGGAGTTAGCGGGAGGAGTTATAAAGTCATATGATGTGATGCTGTAAGAATTTGAGAAGCAAGAATTAACAGAGCTGCAAGAATACGTACTTTGGAAAACGTCGACAAACAAATCTGATATAGGCGAATCAGAGGATGAAACTACACCATCAAGAAATAATTGCGAAGGATAAGCTGAAATACTACGTTTCGTATTAACGAAATTGAAAAACGATTTTGGATTGTGAAGCATGTTTCGTTTAACATTTATTAAATAATCAGCATAACACCTTTTATTTAATGCATTCAAATCAGAACGTGCGACACTAATTTTACTAAATTCAGTATTTGAGCCACTACGTTTATATTTTTTAAATAAACGCGACTTATTGTTTTTTTAATCGGTAAAGGCTACGTGAAAACCAAGGCTGTCATTTTTCTGAGATGGGGAGAGCAGTGTATAGAACGCATCTGTCAAAATAACTGAGAATGGTGGAAAAAAATAAATTCGTTGCCAATTCAATATCTGAACAGCCTACGAGAGCAGACCAATCAGTATTGAAAAATAAGTGATTTAACTTGACATAGTCAGTTCTTCTAAAACATCTGACACGTCGAAGAGATTTACTTATGTCATGTGAACAACAAATACAGTCAAGGATGAAAAGAGACTTCCAATGTTGGATGCTGATTATCTTAAGGCATTGTAATAGAAGGAATCCTATTAATAAGTACATCAAAACCTGCATCAACAAAAACAATATTAAGAAGACTTCCAGAGCTGTTGTGAACATTATTACACTGTTGCATGGACAATTCAAAAAGACTATCACAAGAAACTATATATTCAAATAACTATTATTAAATGAAGATGCCAAACCCTCTGTAATAGGTAGACCCAAACAGATTTGCCCCATTTTTAAGTTGTTCTACGAAACTTGTTTTGGTTTTGATGTTTATTACGCTAAAAACGCCAAATTTGATATATTGTATATAAATCCTAATTAAATATTCCGCAGATTTCCAGATCGGATCACTCTAGAATGTAATACGAGAGTTGCTACATATATTTTTCTAGCCTAACCATGAAAAAACGGTAATTTATGAGAAAAAATCGCTTTATTGTTTTTTTCAAAATATGCACCATTAAGATCGATACACTTTTGCATTCGCCCGAGCCATGTTGTGAAGCAGTTTTGCCACTCCAAAAGAGATACCTCCAAAACCTGCAAAACGATTAACATTTGTTGGATTTTGCTCGTCTTGAAAGACCCACAGACGGTCGACTGCGGTTTTGTTTCGGGCTCATACGCATATATCCACATTTCGTCACCTATCACGATTGAGTCGACGGCTTTTGATGCACCTCGCATGAATTTCTTCAGCATTTGCTTGCACCAATCGACACGAGCCTTCTTTTGAGCGATTGTCAAATTATGCGGCATCCAACGTGAACAAACCTTTCTGACGACCAAATGTTCATGTAATATTGTATCGTATGTATGCCAGTCATACTAATGCCCTGGGATGCCTCAAACTCACATTATGTCACATGCCGATCTCGCATTATCAGTTCACGCACAGCAACGAAGTGTTTTCTGGCACAACGTCCGATTTTGGACGACCTTCACGAAATTCATCGGTGAGCGAACTGCGGCCACGATTGAATTCGTTGTACCAGTTTTTCACAGTGGCCAAGGATGGAGCTTCATCATCAAAAGTTGATTTAAGCTGATTGGTGCACACTTGTCTTGATAATCCACATCGAAAATCGTAATAAATCATCGCACGGAAATGTTTACGATTTAATACCATTTTTTTGGCCGAGATGAATTTTTCAAGTGCCTGTAAAGAAAAAACCAAATTGCGCTCGTACGTCAAAGTGTGTTCAGTAAGTTAAGGCTAAAAAATGTCAGACTTTACGATGGAGACGTCAGATTGTATCTGGCAACATCTCGTATATGGTTCCTATAAGATAAACAAGGAACGTTTTCCTAAATAATAAGCAAAATAAATAATAAACTTTACTTTTTACCAGCATCAATATTTTACAGTTATATTTGAAATATTATATATAATATACAATAATACATATGTATGTATGTATAAAATGTAACACTTTGTGCCAATATTCTAATATGCATTACAACAAATGTTTACAAAAGCGGCTAGGTATCAAAAACTATTTTGTATTTATGTTTAAACAAATTCTCTCCGGATTGGCATTTTGCAGTTTTGTTGCACTTTTTTTGATTGTTTATATTTATAACGTATTGTATATATGTATTTACTCGTATATGTATATTAAGCTAAATACAATATCTTGATAACATCTTGAGAAAAAACAATTATTATCTATTATATAAAATATCGTCTATTGTTTTTGAGTATACGGAATGGAGTAGTAAAAACTTGACTGGTCTCCTATTTACATACATATTTAATCATACGGTTATATGTAACATTCAATATATTTACTAATAACCAAAAAAAAAAAAAAAAAAAATAAAAAATAGCTCACAAGGTAGCCACCGCTCGACCAAGCTATACATACATACGAATAATAGCAAAGAAAACACGGTTGTTAGCTTTATCAGTTGCACAGGTTGTTCGGTTAGTTGATCATCCTCATCATCATCATTATCATCGTTGTGACATTTTAGTGCTTCGAGGTTAATCCACGTTTGATAAGGAATACAAGCACCACGCCCACCACAATAGCGCTCACAGCGATGCTGATCTCTCTGTGTAATGAATTTTGTAAAAAAAAAAAAAAAAAAAAAGAGAAAAATAATTAATTAATTAATTAAGTAAAACATTGTTTTGGATTTTAAAGCTACTATTTATGTAGGTATTGTATGTATTTATAAGCAGTTCGAACAGAAGCACAAGGCGTTTTAATTTATAGTGCAGCATTGCTTGGGCGGTTCTATCATTGTGGTAGTTTTTGTTGTACCGCTGGACTGAATGCACTCAATGGTGTCGGTGGAAGTGTACATGACGTGTGTATCGGCAGCATTCTCTACATCATCACTATCAAAATCAAATACAAATACGAATACATATAAAATGCAAAAGTAAAAATCTCATAATATGTACAATATGTAATTTAAATATTGTTTGTATTGTATTGTGTAGTATAGAACAATATACTAAAAAAGTGCAAATTCAAAATAAATCAAAAATTTAATTATTTAATTTGAAACAAGAAAAAAACAAGAAAAAACGTTAACTTCGGTTGAACCGAAGCTCTAATACCATTCACACGAAATTTTAAATAGTATTGTAAAACATAAAATAGGGGATACCCCAAAAAATGGGCGGTACGCGCCCACTAGTAGATGTGTATGAAAGCGATGTAGTAGATGTGTAAGATGCCGCCATATCGAATTTCAAGTTGATTTTGACGTTTTCCATACAAATGCATAAAAGTGCGCTGTGGGTTTATATGGGACTACCTCAAAAAGTGGGCGGGACACGCCCATTTGTATATGTATATGGAGCGGTTGTCCACTAAAATCCACCAAATCAAATTTCAAGCTAGTATTGATTTAAATAAAGAATTTTTTCATAAAAATCACATAATTGCGCGGTGGGTTTGTATGGGGGTTACCCCAACAAGTGGTCGGGCCACGTCCATTAGTCTGTATATGTTAAGCGGCTGTCTATAAAATGACACCATTTCGCATTTCAACCCAATATTGACTTTAATAAAGAAGTTTTCATATAAAAAGTCAAAAGTGGGCAGTAGGTTTGTATGGGAGCTACCCTAAAAAGTGGGCGAGCCACAACCTTTAGTCTATTTATTTAAAGCGGCTGACCATAAAAAGGCACCACATTGCATTTCAACTAAATATTGACTTTAATAAAGAAGTTTTCATAAAAAAATTCAAAAGTGGGCAGTAGGTTTGTATGCGGGCTACCCCAAATATTGGTCGGGTCCCACCCATTAATGTATATGTCAACCACCCGACCACTAGAAGTTACCATATCAATTATTAAGTTGATATTGACTACAATAAAAATGTTTTTCATACAAAAAGTCAAAAGTACTGCTCCCAAACCGAGATAGAAAACAGACTTAAGGGGGTGTTCTGTTCAAGGCGTAAAGGTGAAGCATCCGTCATGTCAATAAAAAACGTTGCATGCAAATAGTCAAAAGTGGATAGAAAGTTTGCATTGTGGAATCCAACCATCATATTTTTATACCCTGTACCCAATGGGACAAGCATAAATAAGTTTGTGCGAATTAATGTAACATGCAGAAGGAGACGTGGTAGACCTCATAAATTATATATGTACATATATTCTTGATCAGCATCGGAAACTGAATCGATTTAGCTATATCCGGTTGTTGTTGTTGTTGTTGTAACAGCTTCGTTTAAGCTGCATCAGGAAATATATATACACAATTTATTATATTATGAATGAATGTAATTGTGTAAAGCGATTTTTGAATGCAAGAGAAAGATAGACCGAAATGCAACCTCAGGTGTCAAGGTCCAGGAAAAAAGCAACATCAAATGGTCATAATCAGAGGTCTAAAGGGCTCAATTGAGTCGGACGGGACGGGACGGGCAGTTAAACAAATGAATTGTATCGTGCGGTGATTGACCGCATTCAGGGCAGAAATTAGTATTGCTTATCCCAATTCTTTCTCTATATCACTCGAGCATATTACTGCATCCGGCTTTTAACTGTGCAAGTTTAGCTGGTGTAGTAAGGGTGCTATGGTTCGGATGATCACGTCTGTACGCAGCCAACAAGAACAGCTTCGAAAGCAGCTCATTATATTGGTGAACAGATAGTAGCATCGCTTCATTATGCAAATGATCCTCATGGGTCATTTGCAGACAACCAGTGGCAGTCCACAGCGCACTATTCTGACTACTTTGCAGGCATTGCCATTGATTCTTACTTAGGAAAGGAGCAGCGTAATTTAGGAGAGAACGTCCAATAGCTTTATAAGTTGTTATTATAGAACAATCATCTGCATAGGTCACTAGTTTTATATGGGGAGGGGAAGGGGCATCTTTGCCAAATAAAGGTTAAACAGAAGAGGAGAGAGAACCCCACCCTGCGGAACACCTATCTTAAACTTACGATAACCCGACCTCACACCCCTGAACTCAACGTATGCCCTTCTACCGTTAAGATAGTTCAATAGCCAGCGTTTCGGCTACAATCCTTGCTACCTTCCATACGTCAGGGACAATTAGTTGGGAAATGGAGAGGTTTAACACATGCCCATGTCCGTCTGGATGTATGTAACAACACATCTCAGGAACTATAAGAGCTAGATATTTAGATTCTCCTTGAACATACGCAGATGTCGAATATTAAATTGTGACGATGCCACGCCCATACGGTCATTTGACTCGTATATGCAAACGTTTCCATTTTTTTTTTTTTTTGTTAAATCAAAACCCAAACGTAATGTGTGGGTATGTTTGGGTGCTACCACTAAAACTGTGTTTTTTTTTTTAACTTCTAGCCATAGGAAACCACCATATTCAATAAAGTTGGCATTAACTGTAAATCTATGGCTTTTCGTACTAATATCTAAAAGATGGGAGGTAGATTTGTATGGGGGCTATCCCTAAAAGTGAGCAAGGCACCCCTATTGACATATATGCTTCAATAAGCATCCCATTTCAAATTTTACGATGATATCAACTGAAATATATATGTATTTTATGCAAAAACCCAAAGATGGTCGCTGGGTTTGTATGGGGACTACCATTAAAATTGGGCGTGGCATATCAGCATGAATACTCTATCTGTTTAGGTCAAATATATGCCTCTGTAGCGGAATTTAGCCAAAAATCTGAAAAAATAATCCAAAACAAAATGCGCAACAACACACAGACAGACAGACAGACGGACATATCTAGATCGACTTGTCTTGTCGAGCTGATCAAGAATATACAGATGTGTATTTTATGGCATTCACAATGTCTGCATTAAAGCGTTCCAAACTTTTTGACAAACTGATAATACTATTTCACACTATGTGTGAATGGTATAGAAAAGATTAGCTTCAGTAAACCGAAACATTCGATATACGAGTACACTTCACATGCATTAGTTATATCAATTTTAAAAAAGTGATGCAAATGAAATGTAGTAATTCGATATGATCCAATTTTAAATATGTATTTTGTACGTACATAAATTAATGAAAGCTTGCTTGCTGCACAAACAAAAAATATCACCTCATCAAGTTCTATAAAAATAATAATGTGAGGTGCGAATATTTTGTGCTCTATTTAAAAATGTTGTGCTCGACTCTTAATCACTGAAACAATTTGGTCTGCTAACTATAGAAAAAGTTAGCAGACCAATATTGAAATTTAACGAAAAACATAGATGTTGAAATACAATTTTGTAAAGCTTGTCTGTTGCTGTAATTAAAAATTTTGTGCTCGGCTCTAAATAAAAAAGAAAAACACGGCTTGATCTGATAACTTTAGAATAGATGCTTAGATGCAGTTATGTTTAGCTAGTTTTGTGCTTTAATTAAACATTTTATGCCCAACTCTAATTTCAGAAACAGCTTGGTGTACTAAAAAAAACAAGAAAAAACGTTAACTTCGGTTGAACCGAAGTTTTAAATAGTAAATTTAAATAGTATTGTAAAACATAAGAGTTGGGGTTTAAATAGGAGCTACCCCAAAAAGTGGGCGGTACACGCTCACTAGTAGATGTGAAGCGATGTAGTTGATGTGTAAGATGCCGCCATATCGAATTTCAAGTTGACATTGACGTTTTCCATACAAATGCATAAAAGTGAGCTGTATTGGAACTACCCCTAAAAGTGGGCGGGCTACGCCCATTTTTATATGAAGCCGTTGTCCACTAAAATCCACCAAACTAAATTTCAAGCTAGTATTGATTTATATGAAGAATTTTTTCATAAAAAACACAAAATTGCACGGTGGGTTTGTATGGGGGCTACCTCAAAAAGTGGGCGGGCCACGCCCAATTGTCATTTCAACCTAATATTGACTTTAATAAAAAAGTTTTTCTTACAAAAAGTCAAAAGTGGACCATAGGTTTGTATGGGCGTAGTGGGCGGGGCACGCCCGTTAGTTTATGTATATTAAGCGGCTGACCATAAAAAGGCACCACATTGCATTTCAACTTAATATTGACTTTACTAAAGAAGTTTTCTTACAAAAAGTCAAAAGTGGGCAGTAGGTTTGTAAGGGAGCTAGCCCAAATAATGGACGGGTCCCACCCATTAATGTAAATGTTAAGCATCCGTCTTATTTAAGTTACTATATCAATTATTAAGTTGATATTGACTACAATAAAAATGTTTTTCATACAAAAGGTCAAAAGTGGGCGTTGAGTTTGTATGGGGGCTACCCCAAAAAGTTGGCGTGGAGGGTCAATCTTGACACTCTATTAAACTGGAATAAAAAGAAATGTATGTGCAAATTTTCAACTGGATGGCATAAAAATTGGTCCCCCAAAAAATGCGATGATGTATTTCTGTTGCCGCTATAACAACAAATACAAAAAAAAAACAGAATAAAATATATATTTAAGGGGCCTCTAATACAAACAAACGTGATCTTTTAGCGGATATTTCGCTCTCTCTCTCTCTCTCTCTCTCTCTCTCTCTCTCTCTCTCTCTCTCTCACTCTCACTCTCACTCTCGCACATACCAATCAAGGTCTGTATGTGCGATAGTGATAAATGCAATGCTGCATATTTATAGTCTACTTTTAGGCTTAAAGTAATTTAAGGCCAAAGTAATATCAAATATTATTCGGCGCTTAACCCCATGTTTATTGCATACATGCACCTTTCTTACGCTATACTAAAACCTATCTGAGTCAAATGACGAAAAATGAAACGCTGAATTTGAGAAAACGTTTGTGGAAAAAGTTAAAATAATAAACCAGCCAAGTGCGAGTCGCACTCGCGCACGAAGGGTTCCGTACCATTATTCACTGATTACTACTTAATACCTACCGAAATTACTACCCAGTATTGTGAATGGCAAACCATCACAGACCTGTGTGTACAAAGTGTTTTTGTATGGGAGCTATATCTTCTAGTAGGTAAATCGCGGTTATTCTGACACTCGTATTGCTTATGGTTATAAAAAGTTTCCATACCAACTTTCAAACCAATATTTGAAAAATTGACGTTATAGAGCGCAGACGTATAGACGGACATGGCTATATCGGTACGTCTTAGCGTGCTAATCACGATTATACACTAAATAATTTATGCACTCTCCGATACTTCCTTGCAAACATTGTGACAAAATTATAATACTATTCACACTCTGTGTGAAGAGTATAAATACGTTTCAATATGATTTTGGAATATAACTTGAGAATATATTCTAACGTCTATTCAGATGATAAAAACGAAAAAGAATTAAGAGAAATACCAATGAATATATGAAAGCTTTAATTTAAAGGTATGATGTAAAGTATGTTGACATAATAAATAATAGCTATCTAATATTTTTTAACATGATTAAAGTGTAGATACTTATGGTTCTAAATGTGTACAAAATGATTCTCACAGACTAGTAGACTATCTTATGAATGCTCTACATTGTGCTCTTCAGAATTTTATTAAACAAAAATGATTATACAATACATAAAGAATTTAGAATATGTACCTAAAACAATGTAAAATATGTTTTGCTCGTTGAAAACATGCAAAATACTAAAGCACTTACGCTTTAACGATTAAGCAGCGCGCGCTCAACTCTTGTAGAAACGTACTTTTGTGCTTGAAAAAGATTTAAAGCTGATAAAAGTTTAAATGGCGAAGTAAAATTAAATGATTTTTTAATGATTTAGTAAGTTAGTTAGTGAGAGTTAGTGATAAGATTAATGGAAACATATTCATAGCAACGCATTGTTAACTAAATAAATAATACTGCCAGTATTATTTATTTAGTTAACAATGCGTTGCTATGAATATGTTTCCATTAATCTTATCACTAACTCTCACTAACTAACTTACTAACACTAAGCGCATGCATTTATGTATGTATGTATGTAGGTATGTATGTACATGTGGAGTTTATGATCAAAAATACCCGGAATTTATTCTTGTGATATTGTGCAACAAATCTTTTCTCGTGGTTGATAAAACTGTCCGACATTCTGTCAGATGGTACGTTCGAAATAACTCGGTAAAGAATTTAGTGTTTGGTGCGTTTTGTAGTTTTTTTTTTTTTTGAGAAGTTTGTATAAAATTTCAAAATTTGAAAGAAAGCAGAGTCGACAATCCCAAAAACACAAGCATGCAAGTGCTATAAAGAGTTGAAATCGAGCCGAAGTTTGGCTGAAGAGTTGCCTCGTTCTGGGTATCTAGTCACTTATTAGATGCGCTTTCGACGGGCCAAAATGTATGCTTGAAAATCGTCAGGAAGATAGCAGCTGACTTTGAGGTCTTGTTTGGAACGATGCAAAACACTATGCACGATATTTTCAGCATGAGATGAATTTCAACACGATATCCTCATCTTGTACGCGACTATTTCACCAAAAACAACATCAATGTCATTCCATAAGCTACGTACAGAAAAAAAAAGTTATTTTTGCAACGAATTGTAACTGGCGATATAAATTGGATCCACTACGACATCAATGGCGAAGCCAAATATTCATGGATTCAAGCTTATGTTATGTATTTTGTGGCATCAGCTGAATGTAATTCACTATAAGCTAATCAAACCCAATGAAACCAACACGTTAGATCGCTACCAACACCAATTGTTGATTGATTAGGCCGAGTATTGAAGCAAAAACGTCCGCAATTCGAGCAAAGACACGTTAAAGTGATTTTCTGCACGACAATTCTCGATACCATGCTGACAAAACTATTTTAAATCATGCTGAAAACGCACAAATGGCAGGATTTTCCATCAGCATTCATTGCTCCTTCCGATTATCACCTGTTACGATCGAATAATTTTGATCTGGCTGTGCTGCAGCACTCTCGCAAATACGAGGAAACCAAAACTTGGGTCAATTCGACTGCTTCTAAGGACGAATCGTTCTGCCGTATGCTGACAGATAGATGGGAAAAAGTATTGACTAAAGATGTACAATACTTTGTACAATATATTTTTAAACATTTTTGCACAATAATGCCTCAATTTTCGAAGTAAATATAAACGGCGGGAGCAAAGTTGTATACCCAATGGAGTTTACCTTGAATGCGTCAAAATAAAGATCGAAGTATAATTGAAACGTTTTTGGTTTATTTTAGAAATTCCGTATACTTTTTGATCAGGAGGTAATTTGATAAGTTATTGACTCTTTGAATTTCCCGCTTAGTAACTTTTAATGCAACACCGCTCCTGTCAACTACCATCTGCTAATAGACTACGGTCAAATGTTAAGCAATCTGCTTCATTAAGTAAGTGTTTGACAGCCATTGAAAGCAGTTATGCAAGGCAGACAGACGGACGGACCGACCGACCAAAGAAAACCACTTTTTTCCCACTTGACAATATTGCAGTTAACCAACGCAGTTAACACTACTTCGAAGCTATCATATGATTACGTTTGAGTATGTCAATTTCTACACTAAAATGCATTCTGTCCGCCTATCTGCCTTTCATATCAAGCACAAACTGAATGCTGCAGATTGTGTACTTCAGGGACTACACTCAAATCAATATAATTCGAAATTAATTAACTCACTGACTTCTCAAATTGCCCTCGTATGTACTTGTCTGTAACTAGATTCACATGTTATATACGAGATTAGAAAACGAGAAATGCGAGACGGCGTATGTATATATGTACATATGTATGTATTTAGTTTGATTATTTATTTGGTAAGCAAGCGTATAAACAAACGAAATTAGTTTTTCAATTCAATGAGCTGATTTATTGTAAGAAGTCGTCCGCAATGACGAAAGCATGCAATTGTGTTTGGAATTTGTTGTTTGTGTTTTATAGTTTTCTAAACCAGTTACTTGTGGTGAACACAAAATGCGCTATTTATAAATAATGAATGCACCGCATTTATGTGTTTTAATCGTATGACTTATGTACGATATATGCAAGACCGTCGAGTGAAAATCTGTGCCCGGCACTAAAAAATTACGGCCTCTATTTCTAAATGCCGTAGCAAATGCTTTGCACCCGTATAAAATGCGAAAACATTGATCATGGGGATCACCTAAAACAGCACGGGCACGTTGTAATTAACACCTTTACACCTTCACTCGACGAATCTGAATATATGTATGTGTATATGTAAACCCGTTATAATAGCTCGATTGCATGGAGTACAACACGCACAACGGCTTCATTACAAACTGAACTTATTATGAAACGTTTTGGCAATCAATTTTTTGCCATAAATTCCACACTCACCTCACTGGCAGCTTCTTCTTTCTATCACTGGCAGCTAGCTCGCCAATATAGTATTTCTTCATGAGTTCTCTGCAAGCGAAATACACAGTATATACATGTATAATTAATATACATTATAAATATAATAACACTTTTATGCAAATTCAGTAATTTCTTTTGGGAAGCTTAATTTTACCTTGCCTCATCGCTGTGTCCAACATCAATAAAATCTTTAGTAGCATCACGTCCAGCTACATCGTATAGCGAATCTTGACCACCGGGATGCTGTGTATAAATTTTACGTTTATTTCAATTTTTTTTGTTTTTTTCTTTTCTTTTTTTGTGCCATAGCTACTTGCTTACCTCATCTGCGAATTTTGTTAAATCGTAGACTTTATTCTCGATTACCATCCATAGATCCTCGGGTTTATTATGCTGTTTTACAGTAGCCAAAGTAATTTCCTTTCCGGCAGTCATATTTATTAATAGAATGCGTCCGTTTGCTCTTCGTTATACAGTTTAATTAAAACTGAACTTACTAAACTAAAGACGATGATGTCGTTGCTATTTTTTTTTTTTTTGTTGTTTCTATCAACAAAAGTATGGAACAGTGCCGATAACAATGTTGATGAGTAGAAAAGCTATCGAAAGCGTAGTTATCGAAAAACAAATGCCTTGCAGCACTGTTTAGTGTGGTGCCGCAACAGTTGCGCGCTACCAGCAATTTGAATAAAAAAAAGCATTCGCAGCACAAGTTTACATCTAAAATGTTATATCAATGCAAAAGTAGTATAAGGTAGTTAATTCAGTAGTTGAAAATATATTAAATAATGGTAAATCTAAAACAAACAGATTTCATTGAAATAAAACTACTTCGGACTAGCTTATTATTTAGACGCCTGTTTTACGCTAGCCAAAGTTATTTCTTCTTCTTGGCTCTTTGTATACAACTCACATGTAGTTTGAAATGGGATTAATGCCCGTTCAAGGATTACCACTAATAACGATATATAGATAATTCAAAATAATACAAAATAGCGTCACTTCAAATTTCTTCCGCGACAGCTCCCAAGCTCTCTTTTACTCTAAGAATTGACAGTGTCCATCTGTTTGGCAGTTGACACTCCATCTGTTTGAATATTACAACTGAATTGTTCAGACATTACAAATCATAAACAGGACAAAATATTAGACGAGACTCTCACATTGCTGGCCTTAGCAGAGGAATGCCGATATTGTGTTTAACTTATTCACTATTTATTTTCAAAAATTGAAAACTTTGTAACGGAGATACTGCCGCAATTGAATGAAGACCGGTTCAAGCAGTTGTTGGGACACATTCGTAATTTGTATTCTGAAAATATTTATTTGCTTATTTTTTATGTTTGTTAATTTATAACAAACTGCTTACCAGAAATATTCTTCACTCCACCCGAAGTTAGAAAACCAGAGCCAGTATTGTTTCTCCATTTCTCTTCGGTTATGAACAACGATTTACATTATTTTATTTTGTTCTTCAATCCCGTCCATTAATGTATATGTCAAACAGCCATCCACTAAATGTTACCATATCAATTTTTAAGTTGATATTGACTACAAAAAAAAAAAAAAAATGTCATACAAAAAGTCAAAAGTGTACGGTGGGTTTGTATGAGGCTACCCCAAAAAATGGGCTTGGCGGGTCAATCTTGACACTCTATTAAACTGCAATAAAAGGAAGTGTATGTGCAAAATTTCAACTAGATAACATTAAAATTTTATCCCAAAAAATGAACAACAACAAACATATGGACTGACGGACATGGATAGATCGACTCGTCTCGTCGAGCTGATCAAGAATATATATACTATATGGGGTCTACGATGCCTCCTTTAATGCGTTACAAACTTTCAGACAAACTGATAATACCATTTCACACAAAATCTGAATGGTAAAATAAGGCGAAAATTTACTGTACGAGGCATATCCAAAAACTAAGTGTACTGAATTTTTGTAGGTTTTAAAATTGTTTATTTAAACAAAAAAATTACGTGATACTTTTGTACATAATGTAAGCAATTTTTCGACATAGTCACCATTCCTCTCTATGTAGGTGGTGAGCGGGATATCAATTTTTTGATGCCTTCCTTGAAGTAGTTTCCCGCCAACCATTTCCAGTTTCCAGTATCCGAGGGTTTCTGTGATTGTTTCGTGTAGTAGAGATATGAAGATTTGCGGTAAAATCGCAGAAAGTTCATCCACAGTCAATCTGCGATCAGTCACAATTGAAGGTCTTCCGCTCCTCTGATCATCATGCTTAGACGTACGAGTACGACCGTTTTTAAACTCGCGACACCGTTTGTACACACTCGTACGATTCATAGCTTTATCACCATATGCAGTTTTCACCTCATAAATCTCAAACGGCGGTTTTCCCTTTTCAAACGAGATAACAAATGACGCCGCGAATTTCGCACTTGGCGGGAGACTTCTCAACGTACTGACTTCGAATCGGTCTCGTTGTAAAGGGGAGAAGTCAGTGTTGCCAACATGACGAAAATAAAATCCCTCCGGCCGTGAGAGCCTCAGTACACTTACTTTCTGGATATGCCTCGTAGATAGAACAAAGATCTCGGAGTGAATTATTAAGGCAACTTTATTGGCACGAAGTGGTGAGTTGACCGAATGGGAAATGGGAAGATTTAGTAATATGGACTGAATTAAGTAGGGTGAATCAATCTCCCCAATAAGAATTTTATGAAGAAAAGCAACAGAGAGCATAGAACGGCGTGATAAGAGGGTTGGGAGATCAATTAACTTTAACCTGTCATGATATGGTGGAATATCTATTTCGGGATCCCAATTGAGACTCCTAAGAGCAAAGAGAATTAACTGTTTTTGAACTGACTCAATACGATCCTCGTCAATAGCATAGTATGGGTTCCAAATACATGAGCCAAATTCTAAAATCGGACGAACAAGAGAAGTATAGAATAGTTTAGCGTTATAAGGGTCATTAAATTCTTTAGACCAACGCTTACCAAAGCCAAGGACACAAATGATTTTTTCAAAGAGCTTTGGAATAGCAGTCAGCGTAGCAATACCTCTATAATTCAATATATCAGACTTGCCACCCTTTTTATGTAACGGAATAATAAAACACTCCATTCTCTCCCTTGAGAATTTCATGTTGGAGCGGAGAAAGAATGGGATTAATATGTAATATGCGCCAGTTAGTAACTTCACAATGCCTTTAATTAGATATATCAGATATCATATACAAAGTCAGATATCATATACAAAGGTCCATAACCTATGAAACCTATGAACCATGAACAAAGGAGCTAGAAAAATAATTAAAATCAGCGGAAACTACCGGACCCGCCTAATCTCACATCCAAACCCACTAGCAACACAATTGGTTAGAATTGTTTTTCATAAGAGAAGGAAACGAGGTATCACTCTGAAGATTTACCCCACCGAACTGTGCTTGCTTTGTACTGCTGAGAAGCAAAATCTCATAAATAAAACTTATTTTGCAAGGAAAAAGCTATCTCGAAGTTCAGAAAATAATTGGATGCTCACCAACAATAACTCGCACTGCGATGACATACCATGCACTTGAAACTCGCGAAAGACCCCGGGTTATATGCAAAAGATTACTGGATCGGGTAGTACGCCAAAGAAGATCTTGGCTACACTAAAAAAACAACCCCTAAATGTTGAAGCAGGTAAAGTAGAGGCTGTTGACGGCTGCGACAAAATAATGTTGCAGCCCGAAGTTTGTTAAAAGTGTTAAAATCACTAAACGACTCATTAAAAACTAATTGAAATTTGTCAACGAACATTTGAATTCGACTTTGGAGACATGAAAGAATGTTTTGTGTTCGCAGAGGATATCATCAGAACAAAGTTCAGAATGCGCACCTAGATTCACCCGGCAAACAATCAAACATGACATCATCTTTAGGGGCGAGTTTCTCTTATTATGCAGTTGGACAAATATACTGGATTTAAAGAGATCATGGATCAGCACCGATATATAAAAATATTGGTTGAAATTATGCTGTCATGAAAGTATGCATCTGAAAAATACCCTTTTCACACGCATTTTTATTTATCCAACTCCTAAATAGTGCAAGAACTAAAGAACAGAACAGCGGTTTTAGTTTCACAACAAAACACCAAATTTTTATTTTGAATTTTTAGTTTAAGAATTGGAAATTGTGTATAATCAATAGCGAAATATGCAATTAAATTTAACTTGAAACAAATTTACAATTTCAATTTAACATAATTATGGTTTGGAGAAAATCTAGAATGCGCCACCACGCAGACGGAGCACCAAGTGCAAAGTCGACTCCTTCTGGATGTTGTAATCGGACAAAGTGCGTCCGTCCTCCAGCTGCTTACCGGCGAAGATCAAACGCTGTTGATCTGGGGGAATGCCTTCCTTGTCTTGGATCTTGGCCTTCACGTTCTCAATGGTATCGGATGGCTCAACCTCCAAAGTGATGGTCTTGCCAGTCAAAGTCTTGACGAAGATCTGCATGCCACCACGCAGACGGAGCACCAAGTGCAAGGTAGACTCCTTCTGGATGTTGTAATCGGACAAAGTGCGTCCGTCCTCCAGCTGCTTACCGGCGAAGATCAAACGCTGCTGATCTGGGGGAATGCCTTCCTTGTCTTGGATCTTGGCCTTCACGTTCTCAATGGTATCGGCTGGCTCAACCTCCAAAGTGATGGTCTTGCCAGTCAAAGTCTTGACGAAGATTTGCATTCCACCACGCAGACGGAGCACCAAGTGCAAGGTAGACTCCTTCTGGATGTTGTAATCGGACAAAGTGCGTCCGTCCTCCAGCTGCTTACCGGCGAAGATCAAACGTTGCTGATCTGGGGGAATGCCTTCCTTGTCTTGGATCTTGGCCTTCACGTTCTCAATGGTATCGGCTGGCTCAACCTCCAAAGTGATGGTCTTGCCAGTCAAAGTCTTGACGAAGATTTGCATGCCACCACGCAGACGGAGCACCAAGTGCAAGGTTGACTCCTTCTGGATGTTGTAATCGGACAAAGTGCGTCCGTCCTCCAGCTGCTTACCGGCGAAGATCAAACGCTGCTGATCTGGGGGAATGCCTTCCTTGTCTTGGATCTTGGCCTTCACGTTCTCAATGGTATCGGATGGCTCAACCTCCAAAGTGATGGTCTTGCCAGTCAAAGTCTTGACGAAGATTTGCATTCCACCACGCAGACGGAGCACCAAGTGCAAGGTAGACTCCTTCTGGATGTTGTAATCGGACAAAGTGCGTCCGTCCTCCAGCTGCTTACCGGCGAAGATCAAACGCTGTTGATCTGGGGGAATGCCTTCCTTGTCTTGGATCTTGGCCTTCACGTTCTCAATGGTATCGGATGGCTCAACCTCCAAAGTGATGGTCTTGCCAGTCAAAGTCTTGACGAAGATTTGCATACCACCACGCAGACGGAGAACCAAGTGCAAGGTCGACTCCTTCTGGATGTTGTAATCGGACAAAGTGCGTCCGTCCTCCAGCTGCTTACCGGCGAAGATCAAACGTTGCTGATCTGGGGGAATACCTTCCTTGTCTTGGATCTTGGCCTTCACATTCTCAATGGTATCGGCTGGCTCAACCTCCAAAGTGATGGTCTTGCCAGTCAAAGTCTTGACGAAGATTTGCATACCACCACGCAGACGGAGCACCAAGTGCAAGGTAGACTCCTTCTGGATGTTGTAATCGGACAAAGTGCGTCCGTCCTCCAGCTGCTTACCGGCGAAGATCAAACGCTGTTGATCTGGGGGAATGCCTTCCTTGTCTTGGATCTTGGCCTTCACGTTCTCAATGGTATCGGATGGCTCAACCTCCAAAGTGATGGTCTTGCCAGTCAAAGTCTTGACGAAGATTTGCATACCACCACGCAGACGGAGAACCAAGTGCAAGGTCGACTCCTTCTGGATGTTGTAATCGGACAAAGTGCGTCCGTCCTCCAGCTGCTTACCGGCGAAGATCAAACGTTGCTGATCTGGGGGAATACCTTCCTTGTCTTGGATCTTGGCCTTCACGTTCTCAATGGTATCGGATGGCTCAACCTCCAAAGTGATGGTCTTGCCAGTCAAAGTCTTGACGAAGATTTGCATTCCACCACGCAGACGGAGCACCAAGTGCAAGGTTGACTCCTTCTGGATGTTGTAATCGGACAAAGTGCGTCCGTCCTCCAGCTGCTTACCGGCGAAGATCAAACGTTGCTGATCTGGGGGAATGCCTTCCTTGTCTTGGATCTTGGCCTTCACGTTCTCAATGGTATCGGATGGCTCAACCTCCAAAGTGATGGTCTTGCCAGTCAAAGTCTTGACGAAGATTTGCATACCACCACGCAGACGGAGAACCAAGTGCAAGGTCGACTCCTTCTGGATGTTGTAATCGGACAAAGTGCGTCCGTCCTCCAGCTGCTTACCGGCGAAGATCAAACGTTGCTGATCTGGGGGAATGCCCTCCTTGTCTTGGATCTTAGCCTTCACGTTCTCAATGGTATCGGATGGCTCAACCTCCAAAGTGATGGTCTTGCCAGTCAAAGTCTTGACGAAGATTTGCATGCCACCCCGCAGACGGAGCACCAAGTGCAAGGTTGACTCCTTCTGGATGTTGTAATCGGACAAAGTGCGTCCGTCCTCCAGCTGCTTACCGGCGAAGATCAAACGCTGCTGATCTGGGGGAATGCCCTCCTTGTCTTGGATCTTAGCCTTCACGTTCTCAATGGTATCGGATGGCTCAACCTCCAAAGTGATGGTCTTGCCAGTCAAAGTCTTGACGAAGATTTGCATGCCACCACGCAGACGGAGCACCAAGTGCAAGGTTGACTCCTTCTGGATGTTGTAATCGGACAAAGTGCGTCCGTCCTCCAGCTGCTTACCGGCGAAGATCAAACGCTGCTGATCTGGGGGAATGCCTTCCTTGTCTTGGATCTTGGCCTTCACGTTCTCAATGGTATCGGATGGCTCAACCTCCAAAGTGATGGTCTTGCCAGTCAAAGTCTTGACGAAGATTTGCATGCCACCACGCAGACGGAGCACCAAGTGCAAGGTTGACTCCTTCTGGATGTTGTAATCGGACAAAGTGCGTCCGTCCTCCAGCTGCTTACCAGCGAAGATCAAACGCTGCTGATCTGGGGGAATGCCTTCCTTGTCTTGGATCTTGGCCTTCACGTTTTCAATGGTATCGGATGGCTCGACCTCCAAAGTGATGGTCTTACCAGTCAAAGTCTTGACGAAGATTTGCATGTTGAATGATACTGAAAAAAAAAATTGAAAAAAATCAATTTTAGTTTCAATGCATACATACAAGAATTTTTTATTTTTTTTTTTGGTACGGTTGGCTGCATCTATTTTGGCGTTTTCCACTGACCTACTTTAGATAAATTTTCAGGTAATTTTTTTTTTTTTTTGTTCTATAAATTTGTGTTTCCTTTTTTAAATTTAAAATTTTTAGTTTAGAATAAAACACCAAATGACATAAAACGAACGTGACTTATAACAAAAAAAAAATCAAACGAACTTTCTAGCTCGACGCCATTTTTAATAAAATGTAAACGCAATTTTTGTTTTTTTTTTGTTTTGACATGCACAAATACCAAAGCCAATTTTTTTTTTTTTTGTTTTGTTTTAATGAAAACGCAATTTTTTTACATACACAAAATACAAAGTTTTTTTTTGTAATGAGAAAGCATTTTTGTTTTTTCTTCAAATGAAAACACAATTCTTACATACACAAATACCAAAGCTATTTTTGTTTTTCTCTTTTCCTCTTAACGAAAACGCAATTTTTATTTCTTTTTTTTTATGAAAACGAAATCTTTTTGCAAAGTAGTCAATTTTTTTATATGAAAACGCAAATAAACAATGCTGTTTTTGTTTTGCTTTAATGAAAACGCAATTTTTCGATAACACAAAGAAAAAGTGAAGCCATTTTTTTTTTTAATGGAGACGTAATTTTTCACATGAAAAAAAAAAGAAATCAATTTTTTTTTATGAAAATGCAATTTTCCACGGAAACAAATTCATTCTTTTTTTGTTTAATAACGCAATTTTTCAACAGCACGAAGAAAAAAAAAATCTCTTTTCTTTTAATGAAAAAACGTAATTTTTCACAGGAAAAATTTTCAATTTTTTTTTTTTTAGGAAAACGCAATTTTTTTCGTATGAAAACACAATGCACAAAACCAATTTTTTTCCACTTTACTCACCTCAATGCAAAGTGATACACACCCACACAGAAACTTTTTTTTTTAACTATTCGCACTACAGCAGTTTTCTTTAATATTTTTTTTTTTTTTTTGCTTTGATATCTGTATATATATTCTCCGTAATATCTTTTAATTTCCGTGTTGCGATACGCTCTCAACTAATTTCTCAGCTCGAATGATGAAATTTTCTGCTTTGAATGGAATATAAATGCTTGGAATACTAGTTCCGATTTGTACAAATTCAAAAAGGTATTTCGATGACTCGAACCGGTAATATTTGCCTACTCGCTTGCGCTTAAAGGCTTGTTTGAGTTTACTTTTAAAATACGCAAATAAGAAATTTTATATTATTACCAAGCAAAAGAGCAATAAAAAATTTGGATTTGAAATAAAAAATTATGCACAAAAAAACAAAGTTTTATGTTTTTGCTATCAATTTCGTGAATGCAATTTTTTTAAATGTTTCGCTTTGTTTCGCTCACACATTGGAAACATAAACCTTTGTTTCGTGTTGCCAGACTATACAAAATCATATTTAAAAAAAACATCTAGACGAGGTAGAAACCAAGTGACGCAATTCTAGTTGCAACTCAGGAAAACTTCTGATATCAATTTTGCGACAAAAGATTTTCATTTGTATTTTTGGAATTATTAATCATCAATTAACTGTAAGCATTTTCTTGAAAATTCGCCACCACATCGCAACATGTTGAACGCGCACGAAGTTTTGAGAGTTGCAATTAGGCTTTCGTCTCTTGGTTTTAAGCTCATCTCAAGAGGTTTTTTTATTTGACATCGATCATTTTAATAGAGAAAATGAATACAGTGACATGGCACGCCCACTTTTTCCTATTCGTATGTAAATGTTTCTTATTGCAGTCAATATCACCTTAAATTATTGGCATTGTGGGTTCTAATGAACTCTATACATATATATTTATATTTAAGTCCAGTTTTTGGTATAGCCCCCATACAAACCAATCGCCCATTGTTGATTTTTGTATGGAAAACGTTTTTTTTTTGCTGTTAATATCGACTTGAAAATTGACATGATGGCTTCTAATGGACGGACGCTTCACATAAATGTCAAAGGGCATGTCCCGCACACTTTTGGGGGCAACCCCCATCCAAACTTATCGCCCACTCTTGGAATTGTGTATGAAAATGTATTCTTATGGGCAAGAGCTTCACAAATAGAGAACAAGGTGTGATTTCGTCTTTTTTGGGGTAGCCTTACAAACCCACCACCCACTTTTGGGATTTTTCATCAAAAACTTTTCTATTTCAGTCAAAATCAACTTGACATTTGACACGGTAGTTACATATGGACGGACGCTTTTCATAATTACCAAAGGGCGTGTACGCACACTTTAAGTGCGTACACGCCCAACAAACTTACTTTACAAACTTTTAGGTTGTTCGATTTTACAAACAAATTTTTCTTTACACGTGCCAAGTTCGCAGCTTGAAACTTCATGAAATTTTTCTTATTTTAAGTAACGATTGTACGAGGCATATCCAGAAGGTAAGTGTACTGAGGCTCTCACGTCCGGAGGGATTTTGTTTTCGCCATGTTGCCAACACTGCAGTGTAGCTTGACTTCTCCCCTTTGCAACGAGACCGGTTCGAGGTCAGTACGTTGAGAACTGTCGACGCGACAACACGTTTTGTGAACAATGACAATCCAGTCTCCCGCCAAGTGCGAAATACGGGGCGTCATCCGTTATCTCGTTTGGAAGAGAAAACCTCCGTTTGATATTTATAATGAGGTGAAAACTGCATATGGTGATAAAGCTATGAATCGTACGAGTGGTGTCGCGAGTTTAAAAACGGTCGTACTCGTACGTCTGTGCATGATGATCAGAGGAGCGAAAGACCTTACATTGTGACTGACGAAATTGTGGAAAAAATCAAAAATGCGCTCCGTGACGATCGCAGATTGACTGTGGATGAACTTTCTGCGATGTTCCGCAAAATCTCCAGATCTCTACTACACGAAACAATCACAGAAACCCTCGTATATCCGAAACTGTCTCCGAGGTGGGTCCCAAATGGTTGGCGGGAAACTACTTTGAGGAAGGCATCAAAAAATTGATACCCCACTTCACCACCTACATAGAGAGGAATGGTGGCTATGTCGAAAAATAGCTTACATTATGTACTAAAGTATCACCTAATTTTTTTCTTTAAATAAAAAATTTTAAAACCTACAAAAATTCAGCAAACTTACTTTTTGCATATGCCTTGTATAATAGCATCTAAGAATTCGGTTAAAAGAGCTTTCAAAAATATTAATCCGCTTGGCCACTGTAGCCAATTTAAATCTGACCATTTTTTAGTCTCTCCCACCAAAATGCGCCATTTTCAAGAAAGTTGTAAAACAAAAGTTTTTTACGTTTTTTGTGTACTAAAATGATGTGTTATAAAATTTTAGGTTTTTTAAAGGATTCAAACACACACACAAACTATTTATTTAATTCGCCGAATATTTCAAAAATTCATTAAATTTTATACGGGTAAGAAATAACATTCGCCCGACGAGCTCCAATGCCCCTTGATAGTGTTTATTTTCAATACCTGTATTTTGGACTATGGTAATCCGATTTTATGCGTTTTAATATTTTGCTCATATACATAATGTACTTTTCAAGACTTTTTTTTTTTAAAAAAGGTATATTACACGTCTTGAATGGACAGGTAAGTAAAAACTTTGTTATTGTGCGTATTGTATAGTGCTCGTGCTGCAGCCACACTGAGGTGGGCTTTTGTCACTTGCACGGACTACCGTTCACAATGATATATGTATGTATGCGAAATTCAAGAATTACAATGCTATATCAATAGTAATATTAGTAGTATTTTTGTCAATATGGAATTTGGTTTTAGCTTTTATTATTATTTTGTAGGTATTTATACAAAGTTTTACAGTATTTTCTTGACATATTTAATTGTATTGCTCAAAAGTCTGGCAACGTGCGTATTTAATAACTGCGCAATATTTACTTCCAGTGTGCTGCGTTCTTTCCAGTTTAATATGTATATACATGTATGTAGATACATACAAATACTTTTGTTGTTTACACAAAAAAAAAAATGAAGTAAAATGGCTTTTCTTTCTTTTTTGTGTTCATTGACTTTTATAGTATGTACAAACATACACATGTATGTATGTATGTAAATATGTCGGAACTAAGTAAAAACAAACGCATTCTCAACCCTCACCTAATAATGCATTATCATCGAGATACGGAAAATAATGGAGTTGAAAAACTCTCCCTCTCTACATATGTACATATATATATGTACATATGTGTATACATATACAAGAAATGTACAAAAATAATCGCATTTCTTGACCGCCATTGAATTTGATAACGGTAAATAGAATAGAGAGGCGAAATATATACAGTGGCTCACACCTTATTTCGTGCAGGCAACAAAAAAAAAAAATTTCTAATGGCTGTAACTTGCAAACTATAAAAGATATCAAAAAAATGTAAACGCCATATTGTTTAACAATGTATTTATTATTAAAATATATACATATATAATACGTTTTTTCTTAAATATCTAAAGTTTGAAACTTAATAAAAAAAAAAAATAAACAATTTTTGTGCCACAGCTGATTTCGTGCAGATTATTTAAGTCATGTTTACGAGTGAATGGCGCGCCGTAGAGCTGTGCTTCTTCTTTCATATGTTTAGCCATTACCACAGATTAGAACAATTGTTTAAAGCGATCGTTTTAATTTAAGCAAATCCGCTACTGATTTTAGCCAAGGGTAAACGTACAAGCATAGAGCAGCGAGAATTGGTGTTAAAACACTTACAGGATGGAAAAAGTTAGCGGGAAATCGCCAAAATGATGATGATGATGAGTTCGACTACCGTTCAGTACATAATTCAGCGCTTCGTTCACGAAAATCGTGTGGAAGATAAAGGCCGGATAGCACCAAATAAAATTTTTACTGTAAAGGACGAGCGACTAATCATCCGCAAAGTGAATGAGAACCCCAAAATATCGGGGCTGAGCAAGAGTTTTAACCCAGAAACTGTGCGCCGGGTGCTGCGTCAACATGACTTTAATTGTCGAGTAGCACGAGAAAAGATGTTTATTAATAAGAAAAATCAGCTGTGCCGGCTAAACTTTGCCAAGGACCATGTTATGAAGCCACCATCATGCTGGAACGATGTTATCTTCGCAGATGAGTCCAAATTCAACATTTTTGGATCGTATGGGTTGCAGTATGTGTGGCGCAAGCCGAATACGGAGCATCACAATAAGCACCTTATGTCAACAATAAAGCACGGTGGTGGAAACGTAATGGTTTGGGCCTGTATGTCAGCTTCAGGGATTGATAATTTGGTTTTCATTGATGCAATAATGAATAAAGATGTGTAGCTAAGCCTGCTGAAATCATATTTGTTACAAAGTGCCGCTGGGTTGGGCATACGTATTCGTTTTCATCGATTTCCAATAAAAATAACCTAAAATCTGTGATTCTGGAAGAATGGCAAAAGATAACACCAGAAACAACAACAACAAAAAAAGTTGGTTGACTCAATGCAAAACAAACTTAAAGGTGTTATTAAGCAACAGGAAGGCCACACCAAACACTAATTTTAAGTTATATAATAAATAGGCTGTGGCACAAAAATTGTTTATTTGTTTTTTTTTTATTATTTAAGAAAAAACTTATTACACATACACTGCCAAATAGACTCACAGTTTGAACTTTATTATATAATTTTAAGAATATAATTTGGAAAAACGTATTTTTTTGCTATGCACTATTCAATTCTTAAGTAAAAAAAAAAACTAAAATGAGCGTTCTATGTTGAATGGTATATTTTCAAAAAATTTTTTTTTGTTTGTGAGTGAACCTCAAAAAGTGGTCACTTTTTATCGGTCAACCAAATAGACTCAAGGTATTAAACTTAATATAAGTCACAAATTTATTGAAAAAACTTAGTATCAAATAAGTTTTTATAATGCTTTAAGGTTAATTAATAGTGTGTGTAACCACCTTTACTTGAAATCACTTCATAAATTCGGTCAGGGATTGAATCGTAAAGAACCTTTAAATAGTCCAAGGATACTTCGCTCCAGGCGTTTTTAATGGCAGATTTTAATGATTCAACGTCCTCAAATTGTCTAGCAGATTGATAGACTTTTCGCGAAAGCCATCACCACAAATTCTCTATATTGTTCTCTGTGGCAGAGCCACTCCATTTATTTCAAATTTTGGTCACTTATCCACTTCTTTACTACTCGAGCAGTGTGAATTGTAGCATTATTCTGTTGAAACGTCCAAGACAATGGCTGGAGAAATGAGGGAATGCATTTTGGAGCAGCTCTTTGTATTTAATTGCATTCATCTTAGATGAAACGAATAGAATATCAAATTTACCATAATAGGATATGGCACCCCACACCATTATACACCCTCACGACTATGGTAACGGGTCAAATAGTGTTCTTCCTTTCTTCTTATCATGAAAGTAGTAGTTGAATTCATCTGGTCCATCCAAATTTAAACGTTTTTCATAAAAAAAAAAAACGATTTGAAGCCACTCCCCATTCCATGCCATGTGACTCCGAGCAAAAAGACAGCGAGCTTTTTTACTTTGTTTTTTTTTTTAGTTTTAATTTCTTCAGATGTTTTGCCTTGCGGATAACTCGTCTTACGGTAGCTACACTAGCATTTACACCCACATTTTGTCGAATTTTGGCTGCAGAAACCTTTGAGTTTGAAGCTTCTCGAAGGATCTTTCGATGGATTTCTTAGAAAATGACAAACAACAGACTGACTTCTAGAAATTTTTTGTACGATTTGTCTAGTTGAAAGATTTCTTTCTCGGTCCGCTAATATTTTGCTGCTCCACGACACATTTTGTGTTAAATTATTCAGAAATTGATATAGAAGACAATTTACAACTTTTAACTTGCACAGCTAATCAGAAACTAAAATTACAGCTCCTGAGTCTATTCCGATGATCGCCTAAAATGCAAATTTTTTCGGCATAGGCAAAGCAAAATAGAAGTATATAATAACCTTAAATTTTTTGCATTCAACTCTTATCTATTAAATTTATCTATTGCTTTGTTCTAAAAGAAACAACAACAACAACAACAACTGTGGCGATAGCTTACATCATAAAGCAGAAAATCAAAAAGGAAAAGAAAATACATGTTGAGTATATTTGGTTGATCGGCAGTGTATGTACATAAATATATATTTTAATAATAAATACATTGATAAACAATATGGCGTTTAAATTTTTTCGATATCTTTTATAGTTTGCAAGTTACAGCCATTAGAAATTTTTTTTTTTTGTTGCCTGCACGAAATAAGGTGTGAGCCACTGTATGCACATATGTGTGTACATATGTACATATGAGGGTAGGGTATATGCAATAATAGAACAAAATTAAAAAAGAATTAGCAAATAAACGTTTCTGCATTAAAAGATTAGTCATTTAGTGAGCACAATTGAAATTGTAGAATAATTATTCGAACGCATCGACTTGTGCTATAGTTATATGAAACGTACCTTATGTCTGTACATACATACATATGTACACTGTATGTACATGCATATGTGTGTGCAGCTGTTTCGTGTATTTGTTATACAGTAAACAAAAAAAAACTTTTTTATTTGTTTTTCAAATACAATATTCTTGTATGCATTGTGTATGTGTGTACATACACAACAAAACCAGTTGTTTTGCAAACGCAATACACAATTCATTGCAAACGCAATAGCTAGTCTAGAAAATTCATAAATTCTGATGAAATTGCTATTTTGTTTTTCCCATGAGTAATTTGCACTGCGTTTAAAATTTAAACTTTAAATGCATTTGTATGCATGCATACACAGAATTACATATGTACGTATGTACATATGTACATACATACATATGTATATATTGGGTATACAACTTTGCTGCTGCCGTTTTTTTTTTTTTTTTTTTTCGAAAATTGAGGCTTTATTGTGCAAAAATGGTTACAAATAGATTTTTCAAAGTATGTATTAGCCACTAGACAATATAGAAGTAATCCAACCGAATCGACCGAACTTTTGGTTTCCTCGTTATTACAAGAGTCCCGCAGCATAGCCAGGCCAAAATTATTCGCTCGGAACAAAAGGTAATCGGAAGGAGCAGTGTCTGGTGTATACAGTGCGTGTGGGGTAGCACTTTTCAATGTTTCCAACTTGATTTTAAATGATTTTGCAGTATAGGACCGAAAATAGTCGTGCTGAGAAATCGCTTTATCGTGTCTCTGATTGAATTGCGGCCGTTTTTTTTTTATATAATACTCGGCTCAACCAATCACATCAATTGTTGTTGGTAGCAATCCACCGTGTTGGTTTCATTGGGCTTGATTAGCATATAGTGAAATACACCCAGCTGATCCCACAAAATACAGAACATAAGCCTGGATCCATGAATATTTGGCCTCGTCGTTGATGGTTGTCCGAGCTTAACCCATGTCTTTTTGCATTTGGATTGGTGTCGGCTCCACTTTTTTTTTCGCCTGTCACAATTCGAAGCAAAAGCAGCTGTTCATAGGTAAAAAGCGCCTTTCCACGTATATATGTTGGTTTCAACTCGAATGGCACACAATGCTGTTGCTTCTGGATAATTCTCAGGTCTCTAAGGCGCTTTGAAATGGCTTCTTGAATCACAACGATTACTGGTTGTTTCAGCTGAAATTTCCTGATTATAGGTATTTAAAACAAAATTATGTTTTACGTACAAAAACCAAAGAAACGTATTTTTAGTGCCCATTTACATTTTACAGACATAAGTACAGCTGGCTCGGATGTGACGCATTTTGGATGTCCAATTTTCGACTACTTTTTATTTAGAGTACAAGTGGTGTGAAAATGATATACGGTTAATCGAATTAGTCGCTCGGATGGACGAATATGTCTACGGACGTTATGGACGGAGAGACCAACTCGAAAATGTACAATTAAAACATAAGTCTCAAAAGAGTTATTCATATTTGAACAAGATGGAGATCGTGGTAACTATTTAGAGTTGGCGTGGCGTACCAATCTCTCTTAACAATGTCACCAAATCGCATTAGGGCAGAGAGAGCACACAAACTATGAATTGCTCATTTTTACTGAGAATTTTGCGAAAGTAAATTCGATAAAATGGCAAAATTTTCTCGTATGAGATGATTTTGATTTGGTGTCGAGTGCCAGGAACAAAGCCACCTCAATCGGATCCATAGATCAACAGGGCTCAATTGCGTCGAACGGGACGGGCAGTGGCCTACACAATATTGTCCATGCTAGAGTTTATTGACTGTTCAACTGCATCTTTTTGCAAATGGGGCTAACCGGATACATACAACGTAACGGCGCCACAAATATGTACATATGTATAGGTCACGGTTATTCGCCTTTTTTACCTTTATTGCTTTCATTGTTTTAGTTTCTTTGTCTACAAGGGTTAAGAAACGCAGTTGTGATGGCAAACAAAGGATAAGTTATTCACACTCTATACAATTTTAAATATTAATAACAAATTAGCAATGAATTTCATGACAATAGGTCAGTCAGCATTCTACTACACTAAGCAAATAAATAATAGTCGTGTCGGTCCGTGTGACATTCTATAATCCAGCAATGCCAAACTACAAATGTATGTACATACATAAAAAAAACTATTTTGACAATCAAGTGACAAATTGATTGGGCAGTCCTTTGTGTTACAGCAGAACAATGCCCCATGTCACAAAGCAAAGATGATTACTCAATTTTTACAGGATAATGGAGTAAATATGTAAGTGAAACTGGCAACCTCAAAGCCCTGATTTAAGTATAAACGAAAATGTATGGGCTTTTGTTAAGAGAAACAGAAGTCTCTGTTTAACAAGAACACGCGAAGAGACAATCACTGAGGTGGAATCTCTGTAGAGGGATATTTTTCCAGAAACCTTTAAAAATTTGGTAAAATCAATGCCAAGTAGATTACAAAAGGTCATTAGTGCTAAGGGAGGATTTATTTTCTAATAAGTTAAGCTTTTTTATACCAATCACACATAAAGTATATATATTCTTGGTCAGCTCGACGAGACGAATAGCCATGTCCGTCTATATGTTGTTGCGCATTTTTTTAGGACTAATTTTTATGCTATCCAGTTGAAATTTTCCAGTTTAATAGAGTGTCAAGATTGACCCGCCACGCCCACTTTTTGGGTAGCCCCCATACAAACTCACCGCCTACTTTTGACTTTTTGTATGAAAAACATTTTTATTGTAGTCAATATCAACTTAATAATTGATATAGTAACTTAAAGTAGATGGATGCTTGACATATACATTAATGGCCACTATTTGGGGTAGCTCACATACAAACCTACTGCCCACTTTTGACTTTTTGTAAGAAAACTTCTTTATTAAAGTATATATTAGGTTGAAATGCAATGTGGTGCCTTTTTATGGTCAGCCGCTTAACATACATAGACTAACGGACGTGGCCCGCCCACTATTTGCGGTAGCTCCCATACAAACCTATGGTCCACTTTTGACTTTTTGTAAGAAAAACTTTTTTATTAAAGTCAATATTAGGTTGAAATGCGATATGGTGCCTTTTAAGAGACAGCCGCTAATCATACATAGGCATGCCTAAACAAAATATTTCGTTTAAGAAGTTACGAGTTTTCTCCATGCATATATTTGTAGACATTTCCTTCTCTACCAAATTGCAGTTCGTTATGCTTGATATTACTAAATATAGTATGCTCTCTGTCATGGTTCAATATATTAGAAAGTTAATACGTTTATCAACAGCTGCAATAATAAAAATAAAAAATTTTTGCACAAGAGCTTAGCTAACAAAAGTCAGCGACTTATACTTCGCAGCCAGTTCAAATAACTGCTATATTTTTATTTAAAAATAAAAATTCTGTTTAAAAAAAAAAAAAAACCAAAAAAATAAAAATTACACATAAAATGAATTTGAAAATTTTATTGCTATAAAATTAAAAACTCTATCTACGAGTATACATAAACAAAAATGTGTGTTTCGCTATATAAAATTCAACCAGCCTACACCACCCTTTATAGGGAATCAATCGTTGTAAACCTCTACATTTTAAAGGCCTCCCTCCTAAATCTCTTCTCAACTTTCCAACAATATTTTCAAAATCGGTGAAACACGTATGTATACAATTATTTTATATTACTTAAATTATATATGTAAAAATTGAAATAGACAAATTATTGAGATGAAATTCTAAATCAAAAAATTACTACCCCTATGCATGATTGAAAAAAAAAAGAAAAGAAAAACAACTAAAATTTATAGAAATGATGTATGTATTCGCAAATATCGTTTATACATAATCGTACATATATCATTGTCATTATTTAATTAAGTGAACATATTTTTGTGTGTTTCTTACACAATGCACAGAAAAATAATTGAGTTGGAGCTGTAATACATACACATTAGTATTATAAATTATTTCAAGTTTACCTATAAAATTTAGTTGATTTTTCTTAGTGTGGTTGAGACAAATTGTGGCTTATGGTTGTACGATATTTGTTGGCTGCTGAGGGGAGGAGGATAGGGGGGGGGGCGTGTGTATGTGTGTGTGTGTGTTTGTGTGTATTTAAGCGATTCTAATCTTAACATCAACTTCCATCATTAGTTTTCATCATAAAGAGGCGTCGAATCGCCGAGGTTCATCGAGTGTGGCGAGGTGTTTGTACGTGGTGTGCTGCGTGCCGATTTGGCATAATCTCGCGAACGCATTCGATCATCGCCATTATTGAATTGTGACATGGAGGATGCATTGAGACCACCACCACCACCACCAGCAGCACTACCACTACTAGCGCCACCGCCCGATGTTGTGTTATAATCATTTGTTGTTGTTGTTGTATAGTTGTTTGACATGCGACCGGAATTACCATAGTTGTCATTGTTGATAATAGGTGAGGGTTTATTGGCTGGATTTCCGCTAGCGTATAAGTTCTGATGATGTTGTTGCTGCTGCTGTTGGTGTTGTTGTTGTTGCTGCTGTTGTTGATGCTGTTGGTATTGCTGATTTGATGGCTTTCGTCTGGCCCACGAATCGGAGGCCATTTGCCATTCTATACTCTCCTTATTACGATTAATATTTCCAGTTGTATAGGCATTTCCACTACCACTGCCTCCACTACCGCCCGTATCATAATATGAGCGTAATGCGGGCGAGGAATTGTGATAATTGTTACTGGAATTGCCGCCACCGACGCCACCAGGACCATTGCCGCCAGTTGAGAACTGATGTCTACCGTAATGTGAATTGGATGCCGAGCTTGAGCTTGGACTAGGCACATTGTGTCCGTAGCGTGGCGTTTGTGCTGTATGCGGTGTGGCACTGTATGGCGTCATAAACGGTGTTTGACCACTGGGTGTATATGGCGTATTCACATAACCACCATAAGCGGGCGTATTAGCGGAATAGTGTGAATTCTGCATAGATGAACCGGAATGCGTTGCATGATGCGGACCGCCATAATGTGATGAGCCGCGTGTATCATTGTTGCCCGAGCTTCGTGCCGAACTACCACCACCAATGCTAGCATTGCTGCTACTATATCCAGCAGGCGGTCTCATACTACTACTGCTGTGCGTACTGCCTGCAACGTTTGGCGTTGCCGAAATGGGCGTGGCAATTGGATCCATGTAATGTTCTTTAAACCATTTGAGTAGTGCATTTACCGAAAGAAAAATTTGGCCACGGAAGCGATAACCATCCGGTACAACTGTCACATATTCGTGCCGGCATTTAGTTTTCGGCAGATATGACAGCAGGAACTTACCGGGATAGTTCTTTGAGGCCGAAAGGAAATAGTGTATTTTCTTCGGATCTTTTAGTTTTTCCTCTTTCAGTAGTTCTTCCATCTTGTCCTTCATACCGCCGCTTGTATCACGGTAATATTTGAAATTAAGTATTTCACGTGCCCATTGACCCATCGGATTTATGTGGCGTGCAATGATTTCATCGAGATCCTCAAACTCTTCATTGCCAATCCAGAGGCTTTTACCAACACTGTAATCATTTTCGTTGCCCTCTTCCCGCACATCGATGTGCTGGTAAATGTCATCTGTCACCTTCCATGTTGCAGTTATGTGATCGTATCCTTTGCTTGATGGCCGCATCACTACCTCACCCTGGTCCATGGTCTTCATGATTTCTATTATTTCCATGTAGGTCTTATTGTGGAAACTGGGATGCGCTATGACACGTCGTTTGCACTGCGCCTTTATCTGTTGCTTCTTTTTCTGATCAGTGTACTTGCGTTCGTCTTTCTTCTCTTGATTGTAGTCATAGTACGTATCGCGATGTGGACGATAGTCATGGTTGACATCATGCAGATCCGTAGTCTTTGATGTGCAATCAACCGAAAATCGATCGACGTCAATTTTAATTATACGCACATGTATTGTTTGTCCGAGTCGTACACGTTCTTCAAGCTTCTTGACCGGCTTGTCCGAAAAGTTTTTCAAGTGTACGAAGCCCAGTAGACCATTCTCCAGGCGTATTTTCAAACCAATTGGCTGACCTGGACACGCATTCGCATCAAAGTGATTCCATACATCAGACAACTCCGGGAAATCATCTTTCTGACAGAACGGGCACTGCCACGAGTCAGTGTCATCGATCCGCACTGGATTTGCTTGATCAAGTTGATCGCCTTGCGGCCGTCGATGAGATATGCTGATAACCTCTGCCTGTATGCACTTGCCAACGTAAAAGGTATCAGGTGTCTCTTTGGTGAGCATGTCAAAGAGCTCTTCGGCATTTGGTGAGCGAAACGGTGAGCGAAGGTCCTTGTATAGACAGCTTAGTTCGCTGCGAATGTCGTACAATGTTATGCTTTTACTACCAAAACCTTGACGCTCCAATTCCACGGCAAATGCGTCCAAGTCTAAATCCTTTAGACGCTCTGGTGATTCCAGTATTTCTTCAAGAGCACCGGCTGGATTTGTTTCTTCATCATCGTACTCCATTGCATCAATGGCCATTTTTCGCGCCCATTCATATGTCTCCGGATGCACGCGAGATCCGTCTAATACTTCAACATACGCTTCAGTGCTGTCGCCCAGCGAGCTTGTGTCAATCTTAATGAAACCAGAACAATTGATAAACACTTTTGGTCCTAGATGACAAAGTGTGACCAGCTGAGTTCGATTCTCTAGACGTTGATTAGTTTGCTTCATTATCTTCAACAGAGCTTGCCCTTTACGTGGTCCCAGACCGCATATGAATTGTATTAGATTAACTGTGCGCGAACTTTGCACTGCCATGTTGATGTCTAGTCCGACCTCATTCGTACGGTTGATAAACTCTAGATACAAATGCTCAAGCAACGTCTCCCGATGCAACTGTTCCTGCAGCGTGTGAAAACGCAGGCAAAGTATTTCATCGTCAGCATTGCAAAGCTGTGAGTATTCGACCAGTGGATCCTGCATCTTGCGCGCCAGCGACACTGCTTGCTTCAACAGTATCGGATACTCTTTAAAGTCGGCACAACCCTTCTTTGAATTGGCATAGATCTTCGCTAATTCGTTATCGATAATCTCGACCCCAACGGGTGGAAATTGTTCCTCTTCGGCTAATTCCTTTAAAAGCTCTTTAATATCGGCTTGTATCATTTGAGCTTCGCGAGACTCGCCACCGACTGCTATGACGTGAGGTTTTTTGTTTCGTATGAACTCAGTCAGCTTTTTAAGATCCGACATCTTAGCCGCCTTATCTTCTGGTCGATTCGAGTTTTTGCGTTTGAGCAGATGGGGTAGACGCAAATAGTCTGAAATGTCGCCCTCAACTGTGGTGATCGCACAGAAAGCGGCCGAGTTTATGTCCGGTTCGTAAGCGAGTCCCAGTGCTCGTATACCACGCACTGTAGTCCACTCATCGTAAGTAAAGTCTTCGGATTGACTAGGCTTATACGGTGCCACCTTGAGCCATTGCTGCACCTTGCCGCAGCACGAGCGTAACACACAATCCTTCGACTCTTCAGTAAGCACGCTGCGTAGCTCTTTAAACAAATCGGGTATTATCATTTTCTTAAAGGCCAATTCAACGCATTCCGCACGTAATGCATTCCACTCCTGCACTGTTTTTGAAAACTGATCCAGGTGGTATAGTTGTTTTGCCTCATCTACATAGGTAACCGAGCTGCCCCCATTACCATCGATATCCTCACTAAAACTGATTTCAATCAGCTTTTGCTCCTCTGCCATGAGAAGTTTAAGAAACTGATCACCATACAAATCGTTGACAGGTTTCTTCAGCAGGTATTTCATCGAGTAGCACGGATGGTTTTCATCGATTTCCAATAGGCCCCGTTTAGTCGCTTTTACATTCAGCTTGGCTCGCTCAAAGAACACCTCGCGCACAGTCTTACGCAGCAATGGCTCACGCGATAACTGTTGCGCAACAACAAACTTGACTGCATGCAAGACTTCATCAACGGTCATAAAGCGCTGTGACAGGTACTGCTTTGCAAGATCGGTAGGACTCAGCTGTTCTTGATCAACCTCGTTTCTTCCATAACTGTCGCGTAAATTTTCGGCAAATGCCTCTGGCGCTAGGCCGAAACGTTTGGCAAAGCCGCAAATACCTGCCTTGCGACACGTTGCATACGGTCCAGTATCTTTGGCCTGTTTTAAATGCTCTTCGGGTTCCGGTTCGAGTTCAACATCATGAACTTCAGCCACCTCCGCATCATCGCCATCAACACCATCGGCGGACTTTCGACGATCGCGTCTGCTCTGTAGAAGACGTTCACGTTCTTTACGGCGAAAATCCTCATGCATTTTCGGTATATCGTGCGAATAATGCAACAGAAAATGCGAATGCACATCTTTTAATTCTGCCATAGATTGCACTTCACGTAACCGATCGAAGTCGGAGTCTTTAATTATGCGTATATCATCCGGCAATGGTTTGTCTGTGTCGCTACACAGCTCACTCAGCTGATAATTACGCATCTTCTCAAACAACACATTAAGTTTTGACTTGCGTGCACGCAATTGACACCAGCGCTCGTCGAAGTAATACACCTTCCAGAGATCCTCAAATGTCAGCTCGGGCTTAACATATTCTTTGCGATAGAATGCAATAAATGGCACCTCCAGCTGCTGATTGCGTATGAATTCGAGGGTTTGCTTTATTTTGCCTACAGCGCTTGGCGGTTTTTTGTACTTCTCGCGTGGCGCATCCGGTTGATCTTGCATTGAGACGGGTGGCTTACAAAATGCATGCTTATATATCCATTCAGACTCTTCGTCCAGTTCTAATGAACCTTCCGTGACCGGTGTTACAGGTATCTGACGCAATTGCATGCGTTCGGGCACATCTGTTTTCCGTATCTCATTGTCGAGATCGGTGAAGTGTCCACGTTTCAACTCACTCGGTTCGTATACATCGAAAATTGTTTTCTTCGGCACTTTTTTCTTCACCGATTTCTTTTTTGCTTTGCCACGCATTTCTTCGCCTGCCTCTTCATCGTATTCCTCGCCCTCGGAATCATCCTCGTACTCATCCTCTTCGTACTTGGCGAAATCATCATAGTCAAAATCAACACCAAAGATATCCTGACCTTCTTGCAGCGAACTAGACCATAGAAAACGTGAAAAATTTATAGATCACAAAGTGCAAATAAAATTTAACTTACGCATCTGCAAAAATAGTTCGTCGTTTCTTCTTTTTTTCTGCAATTGGTCGACCATTGTCATCCACAATAAAATCGTCGGCATCAGAGTCTGTGTCCTCATCATCATAGCCGTCTGCTTCACGAGTGCTACGCTCTGAACGTCTTTCAACAGACTACAAAAACAAACAAAAAAACATTGTAGTTGTTTTGTCAAAATAAACCGACTCCCTCCTCCTGAAGAAAATGCAAAATTTGATCGAAACGTGTAGGAGACAAAATAATTGACTTGTTTCAATTAAACCAACAAAAACGACAACAACAAAAACTCTTCACACAAAAAAAAAAAAAACTCTTTGCACACCAAGTGTTGAGAGAAGCACAAAAAAAAAAATGTTTAATCCATATTACCTCATCATTCTCATCGAAGAGCTGTTCAGCAATGGCCTCACGAGCCAGACCCTCGTCAACATGCTGCTCTTCATTATCGCTCTCGTTATCTTGTATGCGGCGTAGACGTTTGAAACGTTTCTAGTAGAAAAAAAAAAATTAAATATATTTTTTTTTATAGAATTTTTTGTTTTTTTCCTTTTTTTTATTTTCACAAAATATGTGCATGTGTCGCTTGTGCGCGAAAGCAAGAAAACAACTTACTCGACGTTCGACCTTAACGCCCAAATTCTCTTCAATTAGATCATAATCATCGTCCTCCAGTCGATCATCGAGATCATCATCATCATCATGTTTTTTACGCTTTTTTGAACCTCCGGAGCCATCGGAGTCTTCATTATCGCTACCGTCCTCCTCAATGGGATTATCATCGATCAAGTCTTTTAACTCCTCACGAAGCCTCTCCTCGTCATCTGAAAGCAAATTTACAATATTAAAATTAGTAAAATGCAAATGCAATTGATTGCGATAAATTTTTGCGAACGAACCCATAGACAGAATTTTTATGAGGTCTTCGGTAGACTTTGATCTTAAATGCCTCATTTTTTAGTGGAAGTTAATTTATTCGATTTTGAAAGCAAATTAAATGACTTGCTCGTAAATAATTTGACATAGGTTTCAAAACAAACTTGTAAATTAAGAATATAATATTGATAGGAGTAAAAGACCAGAAAAAAGCCAACTTCGTTGGAAACAAAGCTTTAATAAACAACTATAAAGAAAATCGGGCCTACATATAAAAGTAGGCAGGACATGACCCTTTATATGTGAAGGGTCCGTTCATAAGTTGTCATCATATAAAATTTCAAGTTGAAATTGCCAGTAACGAAAAAATTGTCCGTACAAAAATCCAAAATTGTATTGCGGTTTACCGCTAATTGTGTGGAGATCAAGATCAAACCCATTGAAATATATATGTATAAGAAGCCAACATATTAAATTTCAATTTGATTTTGCATGTAACAAAACAGTTTTTATACAAAATCCAAAAAGTGGGTTGGTGGTTTTACTGGAACTACACCAAAAATGGAGAATCACACACATTTATATATGTGTGCCAAACGGCCGTTCATAAGAAATCACCATGTTTATTTCTAAGCTGATATTGACTGCAAAATAAAAGTTTTTCATACGGAAAGTTAAAATTGGGCGGGTGGTTTGCATGAGTGCTACTCTAAAAAATTGGCGTGTCATTTCAATATGGATATGGACATATATACTTCATTGTGTCTACGATGACTGCTTCAATGCATTACAAACTTTAAGGCAAACTGATTTCTCACTATGTGTGAATGGTATAAAAAATGTATACAATGTCACCGGAAAGAAACGCATGGTTTTGGGACCTTCAAAGCCAAAGTGAAGAGCATTAAGAGAATTAAGAATATCAAAGAAAAGGCAACACATGGTTCTCGAGCCTCTAAGGCTCAAAGTGAGAAGGAAAACAAAAGAAGAATTTCAAAGAGGCCCCAAAGGCGAATATGAACAAAGAAAAGAAGCAAATGCTTCTGGGGACCTTAAGGCCAACTGAAAGAGCAACAAATAAATGAAGAATTTCAAAGTACAGCAACACAACACATGATTCTGGAGGCCCCTAATGCTAAACTGAGAAAAAAATAAAAAAACAAAAACAAAAATGAAGAATCTCAAAGAAAAGCAACAAAAAACAAGGATCAGGCCAAATTGACGAAAAAAAAAACCCATAAACTTACAAAAACTACATATTCAGCAACAAAACAAAAATTTTATATCAAGTCGGCAATTGTTGAAATGATTGAATCAAAACTGCAGAAGTGTTCGAGCGAAATTTTAATACAATTGCAATTGAGACGCAGATGCACAGTAGATTCAAGACCGACCGATTTAAACATATTTGCTATCAATGGACAAAAACCGTACAGTACTTTGAAAGAATAATTTTTGCTAATATAGCTCTATGCATGAATTTGGACACATTTTATACCTCAATTATACCTACTTGATGGAAAGTCCCTTAGAAACTATGATAGTTGTGAAACAATTTTGTTTCTGACAAGTATCAGCTACCATAAGACTGTTGTAAAATTTTAAACAATCAGGATCGTTAAGTGTGTTTTGGGCAGCTATTGAAATCAGATATCTAAGACACAGAAATTTACCACAAATGGAATCGAGTGACAATTTCTTAAGAGTGTTTGACGTTATTCGATCGCAATCCGCGCGTGTTTTAGCGTCATATACATAAACTTGAACGAAATATGGATGCATTTAGCAAGAAATGTTTTCTAACTTGAGAAATTAACATTAACACCAAGCAAGCAATGATATTTCACACGGGAAAATAGCCAAATCTGAACACAGATGCTTGGCACTGTTCTCATTATCAGAAAATTACTAAGTATAACATGAAATGCTCTTTGCTATTTAAATCACAATATGAGTTATTTAAAAAAAAAAGAAAAAAAAAACAATATAATAGCAGTTTGCACTGTTACCAAAATATAACAGTTTTGTTCAACACTAATGTCTGTCAAACACAAACCTAATGATACGGAACTTATAAACCTATCTCCTTGACTTCAAAACTACGAGGGTAGTACCAGAAGTACTCGATCTAACAAAGAAAACAACAACAAGAAAGTATGCTGCAGTCGAGTATGCTCGACTTCGACTAATCGTGTACATTGTTTAGGGCTCCTTATGTGAATCATACATTTGTATCGGACTATATTCCTTGGTGGTGCGATCTGGATATTTTATTAGAATGAACGTAAGCTACACTAAGTTTAGCATATCTAGTTTAATTAAGTACAAAAACCAAAAAAAAGCAAGCAAATTGGTAATAATAGTGAATAAAAATGTTTATGCAACTATATAAAATTAGATGGCAAAGAATATCTCACAATAAAATCATATTTTATAGTTTAAAATTCATCGCCAAAATCATAGTTTCAGAGAAAGAGTAAGGTAGGGTGAATTAAATGTATGTTGCTGGTATCAGAGTGAATCAAATTAATGCTACTATATATCGTTACAGCTATAGCATTGAAAAATTCTTAAAAATCCCAGTGAATTATTCACTATTCGCAATATTGTCTGATGAAATTTTCAAAATATGCGTCTCAACTTTTTTTTCGACTTAAAGCATGAAAATTTTAACTTTGGTAGTATTGGAAAAGACATCAAAAAGTGTTGTAAAAATAAAAAATAGAAAGTTTGGTATTTATGTAGTTAATTGAGTTCGATTACACAGATTTAACAAATTGCAAATAATTTCATACTTCGCAGACTAAAACTAATTGATAAACATAAGGGCAACATAAACTTCGATTAACATTGTATTAATCCTTAGAGATATGCATTTAAATAAATTTTTTTTTACTATTATTATTTTTTTTTTTTATATTAGAATCAATAGCCAATTTCTATGGATGAAACCTAAATAAGCTTGTTTTCGTTATTAAAAATGTATACATATACGAAATAAGTTTATGGTTTTCTCTAAGTAGCAGATGATGCACCTTTGTGGTGATATTTAATTTCTTTTTTATTTCATTATAGTACATGCCTCTACGCGTTGAGTCTCTAAAATATAAATTATGGAAATTATACTAGTTTAACTTAAAATCCTTCCGCACGAAGCGCAGCTCTTATAATACACATTAAATAAAAACCGAACTTCTCGAGTCCACAATGTAAACAATCACTGATTAAAAGTCTTTAATGTAAATCTGTTAAAGTTATTAAACTGCCACAACCGCCATCAACTGTAACAGTAAAAGCAAGAGAAAATTTTAACAATATGGTAGAATCGGAGTTCCAAAAACGTCTTCATTCAATTGGTAAAAAATAAGTTGAGGCGATTGTTCTTAAGAATGCTATACGCGCAAAAAACGTTAGCCGTGCTAGTATTTCTTGAAAACGGGCGAGCTTCCCCTATATATATATATATGATGTATAAGAAACACACCGGATAAATTAAATTTTTGGAAATCAATAAAAATTATAGAAAATGCCTGCCCTGAGGAAGCTTTTTGTCATAAAATTAACCAAGAATTTTTTCTTTTTATAATTTTTTATTTCTTTGCATTCCTAAACCTTGTAGTAGCATGCAAATATGGATACTAAACAATAGTATTATGGCAAAAATGCACGTATAGCCATTTCATGTAGATATAAACTCCGAGATCTTGTCGTATTGAATATGTCTAAATCGAATTGAAGTTTTGATGCTTTGTTGATCTTTATGGGATCTGTTACGCCTCTTTATGTCTGTTACATACATTTACACAAATTGAGGAACAAACTGAGTCATAGTTACTTTCACCGGTTATAATTTTATGTAGGAACAACATTGCACTTAATATTGAACGGCGGCTTTTTAACGACAATAAACCAAGTAACTGAAGATGTCTCGAATACGAGAGAAGACGATAAGAGGGAACCTAATTTATGCTTCGTAAAGCTGTTTCTGCACCCACTCTATTTTTTTTTTTTTTTTTTGAGTGAAGTGTGTACTGACGATTCAACACTATACAAACATATTTAAGAATGGGGCGTACCAAAGCAATGAACAACTGTGGTCTGCGGACCACTTTTTAAGTGATATGATTTGATCCTATAGTTAATATTCCGTCATTTGTAGCGAAATTAGTAACAAAAACAATATTTTCATACTAAAACTTAAAAATGAGAGACAGGTTTGTATGGATGCTACCCCTGAAACTGGGTTTGGCATGTTTATTTAATACTGGTTATCTGAAGAGGGAAAAAGAGTGACTAAATATCCAAACTCAAAGTCTCTATCTCTTATATAGTCACCGAGTACTGTTCGTTTCAGCAGACGTTCAAATGGACATGTCTATAAATAGTCGTCTTCCGCTGCTGATCAAGAATATGTATATATACTTACTTTATTTGGTCAGTCACGCCTTCTTCTGTCTGTTACATACATTTGCATATATTAATACACCGCTTTACCCTATGGGTACAGGGTATCATAATTGCTTTAATTCGAACATGCTCGATAAAGCAAAATAAATACAAACAGTTTTTATATGAGAGATATACCTTTCTAAATGGATAAATCGCGCTCATGTTTGAACTTGAGTTGCTTTTGGTTATAAAAAGTCTACATTGTAACTATGAAACCAACTTTTCAAAGATTGATAAAATATGGCGGGGAGGAACGCACAGACAGACGGACATGGCTAGATCGACTCGGCGCTCTGATCATATATATACATATACTCTATATACATATACTCTGTGTGAGGTCTTCGATGCTTCCTTTAAGATGTTGCAAAAATTGTGACTAAATTATAATACTATTCACATTCTCTCAGTGAAGAGTATAACAATTAGATTTTATACAAATACTTTAAAATGGAGAAGAAGTTTGTATAGTGGCTAACACTTATAGTGTTCCAATCTGGACTTAATTTAGTATATTTTATTAGATTTTACGTTAGATACACTAAATTTTCTAGCCTAATTAAGAAAAAACCTAAAAATGTGTTTATACAAAAACTAAAAAATGGGGGACAGGATTGTATGGAGACTGTCGATTAAAGTGAAGTTAGCATGCTGATTTAAAACTAGTTATCTGAAGAGGATAAGGAGAGCCTGAATAATCTTATAGTTTCCGAGATCTGTTCATTCAAACAGAGTGATATGTCTTTATCGACTCGTCTTCCGATGCTGATCAAGAATATATATACGTTATTAGGTCTGGAAATCGAACACAGAATAAAAGAAACGCCCCTAAGACTATCAGTCGATGGAAACAAAGCTACCTCGCAGATCTGTCAGAAACGTCTCCAAACATGGACGAAGCGTGTATCCCTAATGTCCATGTCTAAAAACGAAATTACACAGAGGTATATATTTAATCGGAGTTTTATCATCAAATAGACCGACAAAAAAAAAAAAAAAATCGTGGACGTCAGAAAGTTCATACGTGGTATACGGATGGATGCCTGACAGAAGATGCTACAGGCCTAGGAGTTGTAGGCCATAGGACTCACTATTGGGAGTCAATGGGAAACACACACTTAATTAACCTAGATAGAGGCTATCACAACTGTGATATGTTGTCCTCTCAGACAGCCAGGAGGCGTTGAAGGCACTTAACTCCAACGTAGCTAGTACTTGAAGCATATGGACTGTTGGAAAAACTCGGCGAACATAACAGTATCTCTGCTGTGGGTGCCGGGTCATAACAATATTGCAGGTAATGAACAAGCAGACAAGCTTGCCAGACAAGGAGCGGCAACGCTATTGATAGAACCTGATCAGTAGTATTGTGGCACCGAGAGACATACTATATCGGATGTAATCCGCAAGGAGAAGGATTTAGGAAAAGAACAACACTGGGCTACAAGCCAAGGACTAAGACAAGCAAATTTACTTCTAGGGGGGCTAAAACCCGAACAGAACGAAAACTATGCTTCAGCTAGATAGGAACCAACTAAGAATATTAAAAGGACTGCTAACAGGCTACTGTAGACTAAAGAAACATTCGTATGTTTTGGGGATACATAACACACCCGAAGCAGAGCCCTTTTCGATTTTTTGCAGAATGTGAAGCTGTAGCTAGAAGCAGACTGCAGATTCTACATAATCAGAAAGGAGCAAGTGGGTAGTTTAGACCCTAGGAAAGTACTAAGTTCATTCAATATATAGGTAGGCTGAGGGCATGTCATCTAACTCTGTAGGACAAACAATAGACCTTTTAGGTCGTGGTTTTTATATGTCCCCATCATAAATAAATAGGTCTGCCACGCCTACTTCTGCCTGTACCCTATGGGTACAGGGTATAAAAATGGCGTTTGAAAAACGGTATACGCCTCAGACCAAACGAGTACACACACATCGGTAGGTTATAAGCAATCTTATTATTAACTTCACAACTATTCTGGCTAGAATAACAAACAAATACAAATGTACATACATATTTTGCAAAAAAAAAAAAAAAAAAAATGCGCAATTCAAACGCTTCTTTTTTTTGTTTTGTTGTAACCAACGAGGTGAAAGCGTTTACGTGCTGAACGCGCGCCAAACAATAATTGCCAAGCAAAAATTGTTAAATAATATTATATTCATCATTTCAGCTGAGATTCATTCATTCATTCATTTTGGCAACGTGTGCAATAAATTCTTGCTTTAGCAACCTTCTGCAACGTGTTTGAAGAAAAAGGGCAATGGCATGAAGTGCGGCTGCTGATATCGATGCTGCCCTTGCTAAGAAGTAGACAGTGACAATGCCAACGCTGCCGCCGCAGCCGCCGTTTCCGCTGACACCACCACCATCACAAATTGCAAAAAATATATAATTAATATACTTATGCACCTTCGTCATCCTCTTCGCTGCTATCTGGTACGGCTTTCAGCTTTTTTAATTTCTTTCTTTCGTGTACATCAAGTTCTTCTTCCTCCTGCAATGATGATTTAAAAAAACAAAAAACAATATACATATGTATATATCGTACATATTGTGGTAAAAATTGAACACACACATTCTTTTTTTTCTTTGTATTTTAATGGTGCAATTTTTTAAGCGCTATTTTTATTAAACATTGCCATTAAGCGGCGCACTCACTTCAGATTCTTCGGCTTCCGAATCGATAAAATCTGCCATTATCGAAACTCAAAGAAAAAAACTAAATTAAAATAAAACTAAAATTAACTATTAAATATCGAATTTATTAAAACCACAATTACGTCGAAATCGTGAGCTTGTACATAGCTGCTCCACGCACGCACACACACACGCAAAAGAGTACAACATACACATTCACAGACGCCGTGGCACGCTGTGTCGGTTCATGTGCTTATATATGTATGTAATGTGTTGTGTGTCATGTCAATTGAATGAATTGTTTTAATAGCATTGCATCTCGCTCTATCATTAGCTAAATTGTAGACAATACGGTTCAAAGTTGAATATTTTCTTTACTGCTCATAGCAAAGCTTCTGGCAACGCTATGTAGTTTGTATGTGTGGCAATACTGCACGAGGCCGGCCCGGCCGCACTAAAAATAAATAAATCTACTAATTACGCTGAAGAGATAAAAAGAGATTTTTTCACGCAAATAGTAATAATTATTAATTTATTTATTTATTTTTATGCTCCAACTAACTATATATTTAGTGCATTTATTAGTGTTGCCATGCATTTGAGTGTGAATCATACATTATTCAGCCCTCTTAGACTCACGATTGAAGCCGCTTTAATTTTTTTTCTTTATAAAAATTGTGTGTGCGAGAGAGATGAAGAAAAAGAAAATCATTGGTAACATTATCATTTAATTTTCAGTGCTACCAATCTGTTATTATTCTTTCTCGCACTCATGTAATCATGCTATCTCATTTTGATTCGTGCAACAGATTAATCCATTCGATCTCAACATTATTTAAAACTAGAAATGTGTTTGGATTTTTTCCGTTAAATATGTATATTAACGGTAAAGTTACGAATAAAACAAGAAAAAACATTAACTTCGGTTGAACCGAAGCTTTAATACCATTCACACGAAATTTTAAATCGTATTATAAAACATAAACGTTAGCAGTGTGTATGAATGTTAAAAAGAAAAGTTTTCCATACCAAAGTCCGCATACGAACCCACCGCCCACTTTTGACTTTTTGTATGAAAACTTTTTTATTGTAGTCAATATCAAATTAAAAATTGATATGGTAGCGTTCTTCTGAACGGACGCTTCACATATATATGAATGGATATGAATGGACCCGCCCACTTTTTGGGGTAGACCCCATACAATCCCACTGCCCACTTTTAGCGTTTTGTATGAAAAACTTCTTTGTTCAAGTCAATATTAGGTTGAAATGGGATGGGGCGCTTTGTTATGGACAACCCCTTTAACATACATAGACTAAAGGGCGTGGCCCGCCCATTTTTTGGGGTAGCCCCCATACAAACTCACCGCCCACTTTTGTGTTTTTTACGAATAACTACTTTATTTAAATCAATATTAGCTTGAAATTCGATTTGGTGAATTTTATTGGACAACCGTTTCATATACATATACAAATGGGCGTGTTCCGCCCACTTCTTGAGGTAGTCCCATACAAACGCGCAGCTCAATTTTATGCATTTGTATGAAAAACGTAAAATTTGCTTGATGTCGGTATTCGTGATTTCTTATACTGGTGGAAGATGAGAAGATTTTGATATTCAAAAACAATGTTTCTACGGAAAAAATGAGAAAACTAGAGGTTAGTGAGTTGGTTTTCGAAAAAAATCACTGTTTTCATCTGGACGATAATAGAGAGATATAGTGAAAATGCATAGATAGACCATCGATGTAGTTTTTAAGATGCCACTGATTTAATAAACAAACAAAAAAGAGCTCCAATTGAAAATACTACGTCGGCAATAGTGGAAAAGCATAAAAATAGAAGAAATTATCCAACTGTATTTGTATACCAACCAGCCATTATTTTTCTTATCTTGATTCTTTGTTATCCTTAATTATTTAAAGATTTACCGAATAAAATAATCCAGCATTTGCTCTAAACGCACTGCATCCAAATCGTACTGCGAATTGATGTTTCGCCAATATGAAAGTTAAAACTTTGAGTCAAGAACAAAAAGATTCTTATTTGGTTTGCGGCTACGGAAAACCCCAATTTTACCCAAACAATATCTAATAAAGATTTTGCTTGAAATTGACATGCACAATGGCCAGAATACATCGTTAGTTCAACACTCTGAGAAGTGTTAAGACATGGCTGAGAACATTGTCTTTTAAAGAAGTTATTTGAATGTTGTATATAATGATATAAATTTGTAACTATAATAAATGCTTGCAAATAATATAATTGCAAATTATATTACCATTCCGTGATCGAACACCATACGAATTATTCGCACGTACCAACTATTATATATACATATGTACGTATATTCTTCAGCAGTTTCAAAAGTCGAGTTGATGAAAAGTCATGTCCGTATGAAAATTGTGTTCTCAGAGAACCTTCCATACGGTAAAAATGTATTAAATTTGTGCAAATGTATGTAACAGGCAGAAGAAGGCATGGCAGATCCTATAAATCATATTCCTATGTTCTTCTTCAGCATCGGATGACTAGTGGATATAGACATGTCAGCCTGTTAGCTCTCCATTTTTAAGTTTTTGTATGGAATTTTTTTGTTTGTGTTCGTTATTAAGCTATAAATGCCCACTTTGTCGTATATTCCGTGAAACCTTAAAAAATATGCCATTTAGACCGACATCGTACTGCTTTAATAGGTTGCCCCCTTGCAAATCTGCTACCAATTTATGAGTTTTTGTTTGAAAATTTTTTTGTTTTTATTTTTAGCTAATTCTATTTTTTCATCAATTCTGATAAAATTTTCCGTATATATCCAGATTGGACCACTAAAGACAGTACATATAAGAAGCCTTAAACAAGGTGCAGGGCACTAAATTTTAATTTCATATTTCAATAAAGAAAGTTCACAAGTGTTTCTCAAACAATTATTTCACATGGTTTATTGTTTTCCTTGTAGAAATAGTATATCATAAAATGTAGGTACTATGTATTTCAACTAGCTATATTTTTGGATAGCTCACGCACTTGTAGACGCTCAGTAATTTCGCCCTCTCCATGCCGATTGAAAAAGTGCAGCACTTCAAATGCCACCTCAACCATAATCAAAATGATAATCATCCATTCGAGGCGTATATGATGCGCATCGTTAAGATTATGCGAAACCAGCTCGGCCAGTTCAACACAATGATTGATTTTCTCGTTCATAACCTTGGTGCGTCGACTAATGCTAAAGTATGAGCATACTTGCAAATAGAGCTGTTCCAGCTCTTCGCGATCCCAATAGAAATCGGGCGCATCCAGCAAATCCGATGACAGATTTATGACATGCCGCAATGCAAATAGTTCACCGGTCTTACGCAGCACATCTGGACGTGAAATACGCAAGCGACGACCACGTTTTAAATCTTCTGTCAGATATTCCATTGAATCGATATAACGATCGAGCGTTGACTCCCAAATGCCCAATTTAATGGATTGCGCAATGGCATTGGAGTATGTGTACTTGTACAGGAAATTATTATCATCGCTGCTAACGAAGAATTTGCCATTTTGGAAAAATGCACGAGTTGCCGACAGACTACTCTCAGCGATAAGATCACCCTCAACATCCACCGCAGATGTTGAGATGTATGTGTACGGCATTACTTCGCTCTCGCCCTGCACTAAGGCACCGCGATACGATTCCCGTTCATAGTTATGCAAAAATGACAGCATATTATTCGTCTCGGTTTGATTGCAATTCCAAAAGACCACAGAACCCTCACGGAAGAAGAATATTTCGCGTGGCTCTTCACCGACCAGATATTTGGCTGTGACATAGAGTACATTCTGTTCAGCACCCATTGTTGTATCAGTTGAGAAAAAGCGTTTGGTCTCGTAAAGATCTTGTGTTTTCAATGCTTTACACAACGCCTCCAGATTATATTCCTCGGCGGTGCTGAAGCCATTAACATTGAGAAAACCCAACGCAGATAGTTCGTCAATTTGTACGCGTTTTTTACGTGTTGTACGTAAGCGGTGTATCTGTCCTTCAACTGGTACATCTAAGCTGGGCAATGGTATTGCTTTTGGCATTGGCCCAGCAGTCGATGTTCGTGCACCGGCAGCAGCAGTACCTGCGGCAGTATTGGGAGCAGCAGCACCGGTACCAGTAGCGGCAGCAGCAGCAGCACCGGTGGCAGTAGTGGCAGCAGCAGCAGCACCGGTGGCAGTAGCGGCAGCAGCATCACCGGCTGCAGTAGCGGCTGCAGCAGCACCGGTGGCAGTAGCGGCAGCCGAACTATTTACGGCCATATTTTCAGCAGCAGCGTTAATCGTTGGTATAGATTTTTCTTTTGTTGACGTTTTGGTAGACAGGAGACGTCGTTGCATTTTCTGTTGAAGTAGATCGCAGTTGACGGAGGAGACGTCACTGAACGAACGTTGCATCAATGGATGTCGCGGCGCCGATGTCATCATCCAATTATGTTGCGGACGTTGCAGACATTTAACAAAACGTGTTATATCGTACATTAGGATGCGTGTGAAATTCATTTTTAAAGGCTGTATAATTCTTTGTTTTGTGTTTATTTCCGAAATACAAAAAGAAAAAATCAAATACCGGCAGCAAAATATTCGGTAAAAATGCACGCACTACAGCGTGCTTCTTGTTAAGAGTGCGTCTTGGACTTTGATCGTAGGCTTTGAGCTGCGTTGTTACAACAAACACAAAATAATAATACAGGTGAGCGCGATCTTTGCCTTTAATATTTATATCTTTTACCGAATTTTTTTTTCTTTCTATTTTTGCTGCTTTAACAACCGGCACAGCTGTTTCAATGTTTATTTTTATCAGCACTTTTCATTTCTCGTTTCAACAAACTCTGGCAGTAGTGTTGCAAAACTAACGATAGTGGCAACACTCGTAAGTTTTAAATAAGTATTTTAAAACTATTGGCAATACTACGATAGCCGGAGCAGCACAAGACGACGCACAGTGGTTCAAAAACGTTTTACGTTGGAAAAAAAACTGTAACTTTTGAACCGTTTTAGATTTTGAAGGTCTGTTTTTGTTTGATTAAAAATTGCTTACAGTTTAATATTGAAATAAATTGAGCAAGATATAGAGAGCCGAAGTAAAAAATTTAACATGTCATGCACCTGTAAGCCATTCATAGACCTGCAAGTATCTGTTATTGGCAACTGAGGGTAATTTTCAAAGTATATTTTTCCACAGACTCTGAATCCGAGCTCAAATTAAAATCAAATCAAAATTAGCTCAAAAATTTTCCATAACGTCAGGGTTTTTAGATATTTGAGGTTTTATGCATGAAAATTGATATTTTGAATATTTTTAATGTTAGATACAGGCTAAAAAAAATGTCTCTTATAATCTACATGTATATCACTTACCATTACCCATTCCCTTTAAACTGAGCTATCGGATGGTGTCGTACGACGTTTCTTCTAAAATGTATACCGATTTTAAGTTGGCTGGATGAGATTTGAAGTATATACTGGGTTCAAAAAAACCCCAATTATCTGATTTTTCATTTTAAAATAACTATAACTTTTGAAAGAAACATTGTACGAGTACGGTACCGTTATGAAGAAGAAGAATAGTACCACATGATGGAGTGAATTGAACAAATTACAATAAATTTTTGCAGTCTGTATCTAAACCCAAAATCAGCCAAAATGTCCATCTTTCGTGTACATAACTTCAAATATCTCTAAGTCCTGACGTGATTGATCTATTCTGAGCTTGAATTCAGATACGCAGAAATTTACTTGAAAATGAACCTCAGCTGGCCAACAACAATCACAATCCGTTTATTACCGATCTTTGTTATTATTTAAACGAACAAGCGGACTTTTGGGCACAATTATTTATTTATTTACTTTTTATTTAGTGCTAGATTGCTGCAAGAATAATACTTACTTATGTGGCACTAAAACTCTCTATCGCTTAAGGCCGCACGTAGGAAAGCGCACTATTCGGTGTAGTTTAGTGAGCGCCGGCGCAAGTCGCTGGCAATCCGGAGCTACTTCAGATCATCATAGACCTGATCTTGCCATCTTAAGCTCGGACGCCCTCTCTGACGCCGTTCATCCGGATGAGGTCAACCTCATCATACAGCTCGTGGTTCATACGGGACCTAAACTTGACGCCAACTCTAAGGGGACCAAAAATCCTACGAAGAATCTTTCTCTCGAACACTCCTAAAGACGATGTATACGTTGATGTCAGGGTCCATGCTTCTGCGCCATACAGCTGGACCGGGAGTACAACGAAGTGAGTTGATATTTATGTCGGAAGATGTCCTAGCGTCTGTATTCTTTTATTACCAGCCAAAGTTGTTGAAAGTGAATATTTCGCAACTTATTTCGAATTTCAAATGATTTAGTCTCGTTTTGATTAATGGTGACGTATTAATAATAGTATATGTTGTGGGTGGCAAGTCTTCATTTTGCACTTCTTCTAAGTGGAAATCATTTTTGAGTAGGCGTATATAAAAAAATACTCAATTGTAGCTTATTGAATGTTTACACTAAAATATGTTGCATTTCAGGAAATGGTGATCAAATAACAAGGAACTTTAAAAAAAAAAAACCCGATCGTACAAAGATGAATGCAGTTTGATTTTAAAAAAGATCAATTAGGCAATATAAAAGCCTTAGCTGCATCTTACCTACCAGAGTCGGATAATAGAGTTCCATAGATTTTGTGATGCGAGTATTAAAGTATATGCTACAGTAATATACTGAGGTCAAAAAACCACGATGATGAAGTTTTAACTAATATGGCACCAGCAAAATCAAGAGTAGCTCCAACGAAAATTTTGCGCAGTAGAACTTTTTACCAAATTACACAAAACAAAAAAAGGAAAACAGTAGAAAATTATACTGTATTTGTCACTTCACCAGATTCACAAATAGTTAAGATTGCATTCAGCTACTGTGGGGAAATGAAATGAGATTTGATTTCAAATTTTTTTTTTTCTTTTTTGATGCATAGATATGAAGAAACCATAACATTAAATTTCTCACAAAACGTTGAACAAAAATTCGAAATTCAAGCAGATTTATTCCTGTTCCTTGGAAAAAAAAATCAAAATCAACTACGGTTGAAAATATTGGACAAATGAAAACTGTATACATAGAATATAATTAAGTAATTTAAATAAAAGTGGATAATATATGTAAACAATGAAAAATGTAAACAAAAATCAGATAAAGTCGCTGCAGTTTTGCGAAGTACTTAGTATAAAACATGTATGAACTAGCTGTGCATTATAAGCTCTTTAAAGGTACTCAAATACTAATAACAACAACAACAAAGCCATAGCAGCATACTACGTTCGTTCGGTGTTGTGATGCGCCGCACAGTGGTTCAAAAACGTTTTACGTTGGACAAAATTCTGTAACTTTTGAACCGTTTAAAATTTTGAAGGTCTGTTTTTTTTTTGGTTAGGAACTACTTAGAGTTAATTAATAAAATAAGCAAGTAATACCGGAGATATAGAGAGCCAAAGTAAAAATGTTTGCCGTGCCATGCATAGACCTGCAAGGATCTGTTATTGTCATCTTGAGATTTGAAGCATATACTGGGTTCAACACACCATTTTATCTGATTTATTGCATCACGTAATTTTAAAACAACCATAACTCTTGTAAGAAACATGGTGGAGTGGGTAGAACAAATTACAATATATATTTGCAGCCTGTATAGAACCTCAAAATATCCATATTTGTGTGTACATAACCTCAAATATCTCTAAGTCCGGACGTAATGGTCCTATTCCGAGTTCGAATTCAGATTGTAAGCAGAAATTTATTAGAAAATTACCCTCAGCTGTCCAGCAACAATCACAATCCGTTTATTACCGATCTGCTTTATAATTTAAAGGAAGAAGCTGACTTTTTGACCAGAGTTATTTATTAATTATAAATTATTTCCTATTTTGGATTATTAAAATGAAACGATTCTACATTTATATTAATTAATTAATTAACCCTCTACGTCCTTATCCATATCAATAGAATCCGAATATCATTGATACCGTATACTAGAAATTAATGGGTCACATCGCATGGAGCGTGTTGGACGTGCGAACGCTACGAGGTCCCAACATCGACTCGAACCACTACCTTGTGGCAGCCAAGGTACCAGGCTCAGCATGGTGCATTCCGCACGTCCCAACACTCAACGAAACTAGACGTCGGTAAGCTGCAATCACAACAGACCGCCGAAGCCTTTTTAGCCAGACTCTCCCAACTGTTCCGGGACTCCTCTCTGGCTTCTGAAGATATAGGTGAGCAGTGGAGCCATATCTCCCACTCCATGAATACAGCAACCAAGGAGGTCATTGGGTACACCAGACCTGTGACGAACCCTTGGTATGACGTGGAGTGTCGCCAAGCTACTGCAGAGAAAGACGCCGCTTACAAACGAACTCGGGAGCAACGCGAGCTGTTAGCGAGCGATATCGTGAGAAACGGAGAGAGGAGAAACGCATTTTCAGACGCAAAATAAAAGGAACAAGAAAGGCGTGAGCTTGAGGATGTTGAGGTGTTATGTCAAAGAAATGAATCTCGAAAGTCTTCTTAAGTCGAGAAACAAAGTGCTGAAAACGCTTGCTGGGTTTTCTTGGGGTAAGGACAAAGAGACAATAATAACAATTTGCAAAGCTATCGGACGTTCTGTCCTGAATTACGCCGCTTCTGTCTGGACTCCTTACCTCCGTAAGACGCCATTGGTTGTCTGCAAATTACCCATGAAGACCATTTGCATGAAGAAACGTTGATGCTACCTGTTCATCAACATAATGAGCTGCTTTCGATCCCATTAAAAAATCGTTTTGAACAGTACAATCCATTCATAATATAATAAATTGTATAACACTTCTGCTTCAGTCACCCCTGGCTACGCCGTTTACTTTAACAGACAATAGAATAAACTTGTTTGTACATGTGAAGAGTATTAAAATTTCGGTTCTATTGCAATCTCTTGACTTTTTTAAACAACAGATCTTCCTCTGACTTAAACTTAAAAACAAAACTAAAAACAACAAAAAATATTGACACTTTAAAACAAATCAAAATTTCAACTGAAACAATAAATTTCTATTTTAAATTTTTCAATTAAAAAAAAAAATATTTTTTAACTTACCAGACTCAAGAAGTATTCCTACAACATGTCAACAGCCAAGAAATTCGATAAATCTGATGCAGGTAAACCAAAATTCATAGAAGAATTGGAGGTCGAAATTATGAGCGACCTCTTTAAACGCATGACATCTACATGCCACAAGAAATGCATACTCCCACGGTATCGTGAAGCAGAGCTGGCCAAAGGTGAACTGACGTGCATAGATCGTTGTGTTTCTAAATATCTTTATATACATGGATCCATAGGCAAACGCTTAACGGACATATCCAACCAAAAGCAGCAGCAAAGTCATTGAATAATAAATAATAGATGAACAAAAAAATGCAAGAAGTGTTTTTTTTTTCTTTTAAACTTATATGGCCCTACAACTGAATATCGGTTGTGGCCGCACGTAGGAAGACGAACTAGCCGCTATAGTTTTCTGCGCGCCAGTCCTAGCCGGTGGAAATGCCAAGCTTGGTCCGCCCAGAACTGGTTCTTCCAACGTAAGCTCGGACACCGTTCACTAATTAGGTTTAGGTTACCCATGTAAACCTTCCGTATTGGAGCTTTCATCTGGATAAGACGACCAGCCCAGTGCAGTCGCTGGTACTACATGCGCTTTAATATGTCAACCTTCTCATACAGCTCGTGGTTCATGCGGATCCTAAACTCATCGCCAACTCTAACAGGACCAAAAATCATTACCGCGAACACTCCAAAAGACGCTGTATCCGTTGATATCAGGGTTCATGCTTCCGCGCCATACAGCAGGACCAGGATTAACAGTGGCTTATATATTTTTATCTCCGTACTTCAGAGAGTGCTCTACTTCTAATTTGCTTGCTGCGCCCCAAGTTGCAGCGGTTAACAAGCTTGATTATTCGTCTAATCTTCAGGCTGACGTTGTTGTTGCTGGTTATCTCTGTTCACAAGTAGACAGAGTTAACTATAACACAGAAATTGAAATTCTCCATCCTCACAGACTATCCAAGGCGCACCGATGCTCTGCGAGTGTATACCAAGTACTTCATCTTGTGCCACGTTCACCCCTAGTCCCATGAGACGTGAATGTTTCTTAATCTACGCGAACGTACTGCTAACTCGCCGTTCGTGCAGATGATGTCAATGTCATCAGCATACGTGAGTAGCATCACTTCCTTGTGGAAGATCGTTCCCGACCGTTCTACGTATGTGTATTGATGTAGAATGTACCAATAATAGAATAAAAAAATCGCACGATAAAACAACATCCTGTCTGAAAACTCTCTTGGTACCAGTGAGCTCGGAGAGGTTCTTTCGTACTCTGTTGATGCTTTGTGTGTATGTTAGCGTCATCATGCAAAAACGAATGATCTTTGCTGCGATACCAAGTTCAGATCGGGCGTTGAACAATTTCGTTCTGATCGGAGTGTAGCAAGCGGCCTTATAATCGAGAAATAATTGGTGATGTGTGATTTTTTTGTACTCACGTATCTTCTCTAGGGTTTGTCATAGTTTGAAAATTTGGTCACTGGTCGAAGCCACACTGATACTGTCCTATTATTGCAGTCGTGTATAGCTCCAACCGTTTACACAGTATGCGGAACAGAATTTTATATGCAATTGAACGGTAGCTCGCGCAGACAGCGAGAGTCTCCACTCTTGAAGATTGTACAAAGAATAATGAAATTCTAATCGGTCCATAACTTCCATTTTTGAAATAGTATTTAATATACAAATAAAATAAAAAAATTGTTCTACAACTACAAAAATATAATAATATTGTTTTCATGATTAATTCAATATACTTTAATTTTTAGTAATGCTCGTTGATATCTGGGAAGAGAAACATACAGATTTGAGAGGTGGTCGTAAAAATTCCCACATTTATATGGAGTTTTAAAAACAGCAGTTTTTGTAGTTATGTCGTAAAAACAAAGAGCGATTATTAAATTTTGTTTTAAACTCGGTAAAAAATTTGCTGAGACTTACGAATTGTTACTGAGACCTTAAATTAATACTAATGTGCGTTTCAAACAAGAGGCCGCCACTACTATATGAACCAATATTCGAGTTTACAATTTCTTGCCGCTAAAACCTATTTTAAATGAGCGTCTTAGGCCGCTTGTGTAATTTGTTTGAAACGTAAACAACAATACTAAATATTGCCTCGAACATGTCGAATTTCGTACCTAGATAAAGTGATTTTGCGGGGAGTTCATCTTCATTACTTTAATATGAAGAAAAGTGCGGCCGAGGGTCATCGAATCTTAGTGAAAGTTTACGGCGAGCATGCTCTATCTAAACCAACCAATGCCGACCAATGCCAAATACTTCGGAAGTTGTCAGAATCATTAGAAAGGCAATTTTTCGCTTGTGAACAGCTCCTCGAACGCCAAAAAGAATGTGTTTTTTGAATCGCATTGTGACTGGCGATGAAAAGTGGATCCATTACGACAACCCCAAGTGCAAAAAGTCATGAGTTTTACCCGGACAGTTATCAACATCCTTCGCAAAACCGAATACTTATGGCATGAAGCTTATGCTCTGTATTTAGTGGGACCAGCGCGGCGTGATCTACTACGAGCTGCTCAAGCCGAATGATACGATCACGGGGGGAATGCTATCGGATTCAACTTATGCGTTTGAGCCGCGAACTGAAGCAAAAACGGCCGGTATACAAAGAAAGGCACGACAAAGTAATTTTGCAGCATGACAACGCTCGGCCACATGTTGCAAAACCGGTCAAGACCTACTTGGAAACGCTGAAATGGCAAGTCCTACCACACCCGTCGTATTCTCCAGACATCGCGTCTTCCGACTACTACTTGTTCCGGTTGATGACACATGCCCTGTCCCAGCAGAAGTTCACTTCAAACAACAACAGAAAGATGGGAAAAAAATTGTGGCCAGCGATGGACAGCGATACTTTGAATAATATATTTTTTTAACCATTTTTGCACAATAAATCCGTAAATTTCGAAAAATAACATAACAGAGGTCATCATGGTTTAGTTGTTGAAAAGCTAAGGGTCATTTCCGAAGTAATTTGCTGCGTAGAATCCGAATCCGCGGTCAGAATTGACCCATCATGTCAGGATTTTCTGATATTTGAGGTTATGTACGTGAAAAAAAGGCGTTTTTTTCCTACTTTTGAGGTTATGTACAGGGTGCAAAAAAAATGTTGGTGGTCTGTCTCTCCAGTTACATTATTTAGTGCCACTCTTACCCTTTAATTTAAGAGTTCAAGAGATCAATTACGATAAATTTTTTTTTTCGCAAAATTATGGCTATTCGAAGTTACGAAATATATCCCCGGATTCGGATTCTACGTAGCAAATTACTTCGGAAATTACCCTTAGCTTTTCAACAACTAAACCATGTTGAGCTGTGTTATTGTCTCAATGACTTAATGCAAATGCTAATGACGTCGAAGGGATATATGAGACGGATTCGGATTTTTACGCAGTAAATTACTTCCGAAATGACCCTCAGCTTTCCAACAACTGACATGATCCCGGTGTTTCTAGATCTGTGTAATTAATTCAATGTTCCAATATTTAAATAAAAGTTAAAGCAGCTGATGACGTAAGTCTGTAGCTGTGGAGCAGGACTAGTTCTGGTGTCGATGGGCCACTTGTTGGTAGCATGCTACCCAACGTCCGTCCTTATTATTATTATTATACAATAAATTAAATAAAAAACCAATGCATATAATCCGATGTATATATTATTATACATATCTTCTTTTTCAACTTTATTAAGTAAATATATATACATGTGTCAAATGTATCTGCTACGAGCTTTAAAGTTGTACGAATTTATGTATGTTTGTAAAGTTGTAATAGATGTTTGATTTTTTCTTCGCTTTTTAGAATTTATACAATAGATTAGGGTTCTCTTTTGCTTACTACCTACAATTATTTAGTAAGTAAGAAAAAACGTTAACTTCGGTTGATCCGAAGCTCTAATACCATTCACACGAAATTTTAAATAGTATTGTAAAACATAAAATAGGGGATACCCCAAAAAGTGGGTGGTACACGCACACTAGTATATGTGTATGAAGCGATGTAGTAGATGTGTAAAATGCCGCCATATCGAATTTAATATTGACGCTTTCCATACAAATGCATAAAAGTGCGCTGTGGGTTTATATGGGACTACCTAAAAATGTGGGCGGGACACGCCCATTTGTATATGTATATGAAGCGGTTGTCCACTAAAATCCACCAAATCAAATTTCAAGCTAATAGAATTTTTTCATAAAAAGCACAAAATTGCACGGTGTGTTTGTATGGGGATTACCCCAACAAGTGGTCGGGTCACGCCCATTAGTCTGTATATGTTAAGCGGCTGTCTATAAAATGACACCATTTCGCATTTCAACCAAATATTTACTTTAATAAAGAAGTTTTCATACAAAAACTCAAAAGTGGGCAGTAGGTTTGTATAGGGCTACCCTAAAATGTGGACGGGCCACAACCTTTAGTTTAATTATGTAAAGTGGCTGACCATTAAAAGGCAACACATTGCATTTCAACCTAATATTGACTTTAATAACGAAGTTTTCATAAAAAAAAGTCAAAAGTGGACAGTAGATTTGTATGGGGGCTACCCCAAATATTGGGCGGGTCCCAGCCATTAATGTATATGTCACTAGAATTTACCATATCAATTATTAAGTTGATATTGACTACAATAAAAAAGTACTTTATGGGGTCTACAATGGCTCCCTTAATGCGTTACAAACTTTCAGACAAGCTGATAATACCATTTTACACTATGTGTGAATGGTATAAAAAGAAAACTAAAGAGATAAACCCACGTAGACACACAATTTGCACATTTTTTTGTTTTGTTTTTTTTTTTTTTTTTGTTAGATTTGTTAGTCAATGAGCTTAATGTACTTTACTGTCATTTGAATGCGCATTACGTACCCCCACCATACATACATATGTGCCAAACTAATGGACAAATTCAAACACGAAACTAATATGTGCCGTTTTGCGCTCTACTATTTTTTAAGCATACGTCATCAGGTCCGCCGTAGTTATCCCTGAGTATGTGTAAATACTAAAACTAAAAAATTACAACGCGAAATTGATTCGTGTTATATGTAGAGTATATCGTATGCATGTAAGTAGGTATACGTATGTCTATAACAATAAATTTACAGTTATGTATAATAACTACTACTATATGTTACCTATATAAATAATTTAGCTTTTGTATATATTTTGAAAATATGTAATTAAATATTTTTATTTTTTGTTTGTTTTCACTTTTTAGGCGGGTCGATTCGAATTTCCTCAAGTGGAAATATATTAATATGCACATACTACATTATTTAATTGAAAATACGTATATATATAAAAAAAGAAAGAAAAAAGAACAAAATAATAACTTATAACATATAAAAGTAGTAAGTAAATAGGCAGAGAGTTATGTGTTTAAAAAAAAAAAAAAATGCATTTAGTTTAATATATTGTATGTATATTTATAATCTATGTGAACTCTTTAACCATAGATCAGCATCACAAAATATTAATTCGATACAACTGTGTATTTGTTTTTGTCTTCATGATGTTATTAAAGATCACTAAAGCTTTTACATCAAATCAAACAATAATAATAATAAAAACAAAAAAAAAAAACATATTAAAACAAAGAAATACAAAATCTTAAAAAAAAATACATATAACCAAAAGATGTTTGAACTTTATACCTGTATTTAGACTTAAACTAGTAAATAAAAACTATGCTTGTAAAATTTCAACTAATGGAGGACGCTAATGTTTGTTTATTTTTATATGTATGTAAGTATGTACGAGAGCAATTTGATAAGTCAGTGACTTTTTCAATTTCGAATTATGTATATTGATTTGAGCGTAGCGCCTGTAGTAACCAAATAGCAACTTTAAGTTTTATATTTGACAGCACAGATACACTTGCTCGAAAAAGTCTACATACCCCACTACAAAAAAATTGGAAATTTTAACTGCAAATTGCAAATATCGCAGCTAATGTTTTATGTGTTGAATTAAACTTTGTTTTATTATACTATATATAGAGTTTATTAATTTCTCTTAATTAATAATATATTTTCTGCATTTTAATACTTGAAATTATAGTTTTAATTCATTTTATGCTGCAAAATGTCCGAAAAGCACTACCGCAAAAGTCTGCGTACAGCTGCATGAGTAAATATACGTTTATCGTTACATAAAAACATTCGCATGGCTATTATCGTTAGGACCCAAATTTGCATTACCCATAACCAAGGAGTATTTATCACCAATTCACATCATATCGGACTTGGAACAAGACAAGCGGAAAAAATGCGAGAAATTTTGCCAGATTCGAACTGGCGTCCAATATCAGCAACTACATAAACAGAATAAAAAAGTAATGCAGCAGAAAAACTAATCCTAAAAATAACAGAAAACAACCAGCACTTAATCAACACACACAAAGACTCAATAGTCTTCACACAAGTTGACAAAGGAAACAAGACTGTGTTAATAGAACGAAAAGATTATATGGACAAAATGCAAAAACTACTTGACGACAAGGATACATGCAGGCTAATGAGGAACCACATATGTTATATTGCTCAGCTGCCAACGCAACTCGGTTGTATGGGGTTCCAAAAATCCACAAGGAAGGGACACCACCAAGACCGAGAGCATCTTCCACCAAGGTTCCATGCTACAAAATATCGAAGCACATAGGACATATTTGAAAAAAAAAAAATATTACCTCAGTGCAAGGCAACATAAAAAGTGCAAATACAACTAAAACAAAAGTTACAGACAACAGCAATAGAGAATGACGAGATAGTGGTATCATTTGACGTGATATCATTATATTTTATATTTACAAACAAACCGGTGCAACTAGCTATAAGAACAATCCTGGACAAATGGAACGACATTGAACCACATACAATCAATAATGGATGAAACTAGTTATATTCAAGTTTTGCAGGATAATTTGCTGTAAAGTTGCCAGAAGTTATGGCTGCAAGAAGAGTTTTGGTTTCAGCAAGACGACAACGACTTCAAGCACAATGCGTAGAAAGTAAAGCGCTGGCTCCTTTATAAAAAAAAAAAAATCAGTTGAATCCCCAATGTCCGCACCTGACTCCCATCATTTGTGGGACTGTTAGAATCTGTTAACACACCATTACATCCAACAAAAATATGAAAAAAAAAGACATAATAAGGGAGGAATGGGAAAAAATGACAACTGAAGATACCAAAAAAAAAAAAAAAAAAAAACTTGTGGAATACATGCCAAGACGTCTTACGGAGGTACTGGCGAGAAAGCGTTATCCTAACAGTTATTAACACATCATTTTCTTTGAAAAAAGAAGCCTGTACGCAGACTTTTGCTGTAGTGCTTTTCTGACATGCTGTACCATAAAATGAATTAAAACTATATAGCATTAAAATTCTGTACAAATATGATTAGTTAAGTTAAATTAATAAATTATATAATAAAACAAAGTTTGTCATACAACACATAAAACATTAGCTGAGATATTCGCAATTAAAGTTAAAATTTCACATTTTTTTGTGGTATACATAGACTTTTTCGAGAAGTGTATGAAAGGCAGGCATACAGATGGATAGTAGTTCGTGTCATAACTGCAAGGCAGTACTTTGACGTTGGTTAATAGTGCAATAGGTATTGTCAAGTTGTTGCGTCGATACATGAACGTGCATAAAATTAGAATCCATTGCAGCACATCAACGATCAAGCAGTAGATGAAACAGTAGATCAACGCCAACGCCAACGTCAACCTTTAGTTTTCAGTTCGTTTGTCGGCCCTTCATGTCTGCGTTCAATGGCTAAATGATGCAATGATGCTCAACGATTTTACAGCAGTCTATTAACCGACGTTTGTTGACAGGAGCAGTCAGTGTTGCGTTTATAGTTAAAACGCGGCAATTTCAAAACGTCACTGACTTAACGAATTGCCATCGTCTATGTCGTATTTGTTTCTTTGTATATAAGTCACTAGGATTACTCAAATGAATACATTATATACAGATTATATAATAAATATATTTAAATATTACATGTTTGTATTTGTATATAGGTATGTATATATATATATTTGCATGTATGTATATTGTATACTAAAAAAAAAAAAAAAAAAAATTTGGCTAAATTTGGAGCAGTGATTCGGGTAAGAAGGAATACGTATGATTTACCAACTGACAAACTAAATAACTAAACGTCGTCAGCTAATATCGCGTATGGTTTCTTTTTCTTCGTATTTTTTTCTATCTAGCTGTCATATTTTATTTTTTGTTTTGTTTTAAAAATGTTTAATTTTTTACTTTTTTTTTTGGTTGCACTTTACCATTGTGTCCGTCCGTTCGTCCATATTTCGTTTTTTAATTGAACTAACTAGTATGTAAATAATAAACTCATACATATGTATATATATATATATATATATATATATATATATATATATATATATATATATATATATATATATATATATATATATATATGTATATATATTATTAGTATTGCATGTGTACGTATGTATGTAAAAAAAAAGTAACTAAAAACTAAATTTCCAGTATGTAGTATTCGCTAACTACGCACAGAGTAAGGCCTTTAGCTACTATTATTATTTGTTGCATAACTATTGACTGTATTATCACTTGGATATAGATTAACCAAAATCGCATAGTAATGACAAGCAGCCGCAAGCACTACGAACAAATGCCAAATGGCGTGTGCCATTGGTATAAGGCCGTCTGACTTGAAGAACGCAATGCCGAGTATATAGAATGCACCGCCAAGTTTAAGTTCAAACATGCCGGGAAAATCATGACCCGTAAGTAAAACGACAAGCGCCGGTCCGAGACCCATGACAATGTAGAAGAAAGTCTCCAGGCATTTGAAACGTTCGTGATAGATCTGTGAGATTAGATAAAAAAAATTAAACAAATTAGTTAATTAGAAAAAATTATTTAAAAACAATTCATTTCTTTTTTTTTTTTTTTACTACGATTTCAATTTAAGAATTCAGTGAAAGTTGCACAAATTAATTTTGAACAAAAAATACATACTACATATAATTTAGGTATAGCAGCTGTAGACATATTCGTATACTATTTCAAAACGCAAAAAAAAAAAAACATTTTTTATTGGCTATAAAACTTTGTTCACGCCGTTTTTATTCGCTCGAAAATTGAGGCTTTATTGTGCAAAAATGGTTACAAAGAGATTATTCAATGTAATGTCCACACTTGTCCACTACTTTTTCATATTTGTCTGGCAGCATATGGATTCCTTGTGTCGGAAGAACGACACGCCTTTAAAAGCAGCAATCCAAGAATCGACCGAATTTTTGGTTTCTTCGTTATTAAGAGAATGCTTCAGCACGCACAGCCATGACAAAATTAATCGATCAGAACAAGTGGTAATCGGAAAAAGCAATGTCTGTTAAATAGATGACGTGGTATAGAACTTGCCATTTGAGCATTACTAATTTGATTTTAAATGGTTTTCCAGCATGGGATCGAGAATTGTCGTGCTGAAAAATCACTATATCGTGTCACTGAAACGAATTGTGCCCATTTTTTCTTCAATACTCCGCACAATCATTCATCAATTGTTTTTGGTTGCGATCCCCCCGGTTTGTTTAGCTTATAGTGAACTACAACCAGCTGATCCGGCAAAATACAGTGCATAAGTTTGGAGCCGAGCTTAACCCATGACTTTTTGCGTTTGGGATTGTCGTAGCGGATACACTTTTCGTCGCTAGTCGCAATTTTTAGGTTTTTGATTTATTTGGAAATTGCTTGTTTGGTGTCACTCTCAATGATCTTGTCAACTCTTCTTGACTTAGGCACAAGTATTCAATTAAGCAATGCCCCTTATTCTTCATCTTCAAAAGTGTTCGCTTTTCCACCGCTATGTTGGTCGTCTTTGACGTGCAAATCACCAATCTTGAAGCCTTGAAACTGCTCACGACACGTTGTGTCACTCATAGCGGCCTCAGCATAAGTGTCTGGGAACATTCGATGAGCCTCAGCTGCTGACAAGATGCCAGAAGGTACTACACTCTGTATACTTATAATGTATTTATTTCGACTACTCCACACCGATAACGCCAACGGGTGTACAGAAAACGGCGGGCGCAAAGCTGTACACCTACTAATTAAATATAAACAAGAGAAAACGGTAATTTCGATCGAACCGAAGCTTCAATACAATTCACAACAAATCTAACAAATTACAGTCAAGTTTTTTAATGCTCTAATTTAATGACTTCATTCCATTTTTAAGGTAGTACTTAGCTCGAAACATAATCCAATTTTAGCTGTAAAAATTGTGCTATTGGTCTTTATGGGGACGATCTCTACGAATGGGTAAGACACTCCCATTAATAATTACATGGCTAGCTGATCAAGAATAAATTTACTTTATGGAGTCGCCGATGCTTCCTTTAATGCGTTACAAGTATAAAAATATCTACACTAGCTTTGAAGGCGCTAGCTCACACAAGATTGGTTTACCATATATGTAGTTAGATACAATTATTTGAAACATATCTTTGTATGTGAGACTTTTGATATAGTGTTCTGATCAGTGTAAATGGAACCGTTAACTGAAATTAACCGATTCAAATTGAGAACCGAAACCGGAACAGATATTTTAATATTTTAACCCGAACATTTTGTCGAATAAAATGAAAGAACCGTGCCGTAACCAAAACATTTGTACCGGTATATAGTTTCAGTTCTCACTTTTATTTTTTTTCTTACATATGCATAGTATTCAAATTAAAACAAAACACAGCTGATACCATATATGGTTAGAAAATTCCACAAATTTCCCAGAACTATTCGAATATTCAAAAGACTAGTTTTGATTCATACAGACAGGATACAGACAGACAGACGGACATGGCTAATTCGGTTCGTCCCGTCGAGCTGATCAAAATACTATGTGTGAAGAGTATACAAATTTATGTGTGTTTGACAAACTTTGTTTGTATTTAGTTACGCTTGAAAAGTTAATTTCAAAAAATTTAAAAAACATGTACCGGTACCGTATACCGAAACTACAATCATAGAACGGTATCGTAACCAAATACATACCTAAATAAATTGGAACCGGTACAGACTCCTATACCGAACACACAAGTTTCGTTACGCACCAAAACCAAAACACATTTTGGTTTTATTCCCCATTTCTGATATAATCTAATGTTGTATATTTCAATCGCACTTCAAAGCTTTTCATATACGTTAAGAACTTGCAAATGGATGGTGTCTCTATGGGAGCTGTACTTTACAGATGGTGTAGTATGAAATCGTTTAGTTTGTAACTATTGGCAATATAAGAAGTCTGCACACCGAGTTGCAGCACTATATACAGTCGGCTTTCCAAAGTAAACATGACTTTTGGCATAGAACATTTCTGTTGGCGCCATCTATATCTGACTTTATGTATTGTATTTTGAACTAAGCGAATAAAACGCATAGCACCACACATGCACACATGGCTAGATTGAATTGTCTCTTCGAGAGAGTTAAAGTTTTTCTTCGACACAAACAGCTAAAACCCTTTTAATTTTTAACTTCAGTTCCAGTATTAATTGTGTGCAACTATTTACCGACTCATTGACTGAGAATGGCCAATGTAGTAAATCATGCTTACCTGCTGATAAGTTATACCAACTGCTGCCATTATCCAGATAATCCATTCCAAACAGATTAAAACAGCTGAGTGATTTGGATTCTGTAGCTGCAGCCAGGGAAAATATGAGCCCGCAATGAACACATAGATCATAGCACGATCGCAACGATGCAGTATGTTTTTGAGACCACTAAACGTATGCCAGTTGATAATTGGCCAACATTGTTCGAGCATTGAATTCGGTGACCTATAATAAATTGTATAACATTTTTGTAAATAATACTACTTTAATTTGGTTCACTAGTTTTAATATGCAATGTCAATAGCTCAAATAATCTTCATTAAAAGCATGGATTCTGCCATGACTATCTGTGTTAATAAGGTATTGTTTAGCAAAGGTGTGTATTAAAATTGTAGAATTCACACATTTAGTAACTTAATATTATGGCATGTACACGAATCAGTGAATATTTCATAAACATCTTGCAAAACAGTAAAAATAACGGTAAAAAGTTTTTGGTATAAAAGTAGAATATATTTAAAAAATTACTACAATACTTGTACCTATGAGAATGTAGAATCTCATAGGTGAAACAAGTTCGTTCAATCCCCACCGACAAACGAAATTTGGTAACAAAAACTCATGAACTGAAATTGGACGAGAAATTGATAAAAGAAAAGAAAAAAAATTGTCATGCTTGATAATGATAATAATGACGAAACGTACGCGAAATCAGATCTAAAACAAATCAAAGGTCACCAGTTTGTTTCAGAAAATAATACGGCTGCACAATTTAAACAAGAGAAACAGCACAAGTTACAGGGAGTTTGTACGAGTATGTAGACTGCACTTATACCTACATAAGGAGACATTTTTATTTATTGTTTTAATTGACATATGGTATAGGTATATATAAAACTAGCTGGTACCCGGCGCGTGTCTGCTCCACCACCTGTAACTGCTTCTCTCTGCCTCTCCTTCCTCTTATCATATTAACCAATCCCCTGCCCCCTTTCACACCTTCTCCTACCAACATTTACCCTACACCCATTCCCCTACATCCTCTTTCTCTCTTCCCCGTTCGATTCCATTAACATGCAAACAATATTTCATTCATCTATCTTAAATGGTACTATCCGCGTTGCTGCTCTTTCCCTTGCCTCACTTATTTTACCCCTTCTTCCCAATTCCTGCTTACCCCACCACCCATTTCCCTACCCTTCTTCCCATTGCCTCCTTTCCCCTGCCCTTCTTCCCTCTGCCCCATTTCCCTACCACCTTCCAACCTAATGTTTACCAACTACATGTCGAAAGTTTGTTCAATGTACTTCTATACCAACTTCACGCAGTACAATGCTGTTCATCACTAACAATATATTGTACTGATATTTTGACTGAAGAGAAACCACCTTCCTGCAGACCAAACTAACATAGTATGTTGACAATTTGGTGTCAATTTGTGCATCGGTTTTTGAGTTTTTGGATTTCCCAACCTGCACGAACGTTTTTATATATTAAGATAACTGTCCGCAGTAAAGCCAACCACATTGCGAAGTTAGCTACAAGCTACAAGGAAGATCGGTAGATAGAAGTTATTGGAGGGCGTTTGTTTGTGCTCTAAGCTTCAACTCTGGCGGAAACTTAGCTTTTAATGCATGTGCAGAAGTAGCCAGCATATCAAATTTTAAGTTGATATTGACTGCAATAAAAAAGTTTTTCTTACAAAAAGTTACAGACCCCAAAAAGTGAGCATGGCATGTCTATATATACCTCTATTGGATTGCATTTTGACTTCTATGATGCCGTATGACAAACTAATGATAGTGCCGCTCCCACTTTTAGGGTAGCGCCTATGCAAACCCATCATCCACGCTTATGTTTTACAATGCGATTTGAAATTTCGTATGAATGGCATTAAAGCTTCGGTTCTATCAAAGTTCACTTTTATTTTACGTTTTTATGTAAAATACACAACCATAGCTGACTGGAATTGGATCTGGAAGTTTAGGCTGTTATAGATTTATATCTTCTTCTATAAAGAGCTATGAAAATTGGTTCAAACCTTAGGTAAAGTGTATTAATTTTAATGGAGAATGTTTTGTATAACAATAGAGCCATTTTTGTTGCTAAATATTGGTTTTGATAATATAATCCCCAAATATAAATAGCAGTCTTCGTTGCATGCTCTCAGTGGTACACCGAAATGGGACCTACAACAAATATTTGAAATGAAGTTGTCAAAAACAAATTTATGGGTTTTGTTTTATATTACCTCGTAAGAAAATGGAAAACAAGAAATAATAATAAACGTTACATTGAGATACGCTGTAGCTAGTCTAAAAGTTTACATTTTATTCGTAAGGCGGCCATATTCTAAAGTGAGCCGAACTGAACCTATGTGATATATTTTAGTAGGACTGATCTAACACTCTAAAATGGGTATAACAACAGCATAAATTAGCTTTAAACGTTCGAGTGCCACTGTCCACGGGTATATATAAGTATACATAAGTACATATATTTGGTGCTTAAAATATTATAAATAGCTGGCTGGTAGTCCATTATAGTTGCGGATGATTATAGTAAATCTATTCGATAAACGCCTTACCGTCAAAACTACAAAATATGTTCACAAGTAGACATGAAAAAACAAAACGCTGACTATTAAACTACCTTAATGGTAGAAGGGCATACGTTGAGTACAGGGGAGTGAGCCCTCTCCTGTTAAACTTGTACTTGGCAAAGATGCCTCTACCTCCTCCTCTCTGTAGAAAATTCGTGATCTATGACCGTTGATTGCACCATTTTATCATCGGGCGTCAACGTCGATGAAATTTGTGCGAGAATTAATATCTATTTAGCTCAAGCTCTCAACCCACAAGTCGTCGGCTTTCATCATCACCTCCTGGACTAAGGTTGTTAGGATAGAACTAAATGTCTTTGAGGATTCCGACATTTCAGTACACTACGATACTTTGTACATATTTCGATCCGCTGCTTAAATTTTCGGCTCATGCCACCAAGACGAATAATCGGCTTAAGTCAAGAAACAAAGTGCTGAAGGCGCTTGCTGGGTCTTCTTGGGGTAAGGACAAAAAGACAATTATTACCACCTATGTATAAAGCTATTGCATGATCTGTTCTAAATTATGCTGCTCCTGTCTGAACTCCTTACCTTAGTAAGACTCAATGGCAATGCCTGCAAAGAGGTCAGAATACTCCTTTGACGACTGCTACTGGTTGATTACAAATGACTCATGGAGACCAACTGCATGAAGCAGCGTTGATGATGCTTTCGGTTCATCGCCATTATGAATTGCTTTCGAAACAGTTCTTATTAGCACCTTCATGAGAACTGTTCCAACTCGCATTAGAGATGATATCAGAAGTTGCAAAACGAGTATATCTGGATTCGCACCTCATGATCATATTGAGGAGTGTGTTTATATATCCGGTAGGGTTGAATTGCATAAAGATGCGGTTGAACAGTCAATTAAGTCTCTCAGGGATAATATCGTGCTTGGAGGCACGATATTGTCCTCGTAACACCATGACTAAATTAGCACAGTTAAGATCCGAATGGAGCAATATGCTCGTATGCTACAAGGAGCAGATTGGCATCAGCACCAATGATTGCTGCCCTGAGTGTGGTCAATGGCCACACATCACGACCCACCTGTACAACTGTCCGTCCCATCCGACGCAATGGAGTCCTTTGGATCTATGCATACGACAAATTGAGGTAGCCTCGTTCCTGGTCAAATACCTTGGTGTAATTTTCGAACAACGTGTCATTTGGAAACATCCCGCAACAAAAGCCACAATGGTAATGATGACATGTAGAGTCATCGTTGGGGAAAACTGGGGATGCTCTCTTATATACTAGGATGCATGTATATTAAAATGGTCATACGCATTATTTGGGCAGACTGAATAAGAGGTTAGCATGCATAACCATAACAGAAGCCATGCGAACCTGTTCTAGCGCTGCATTGGATGCACTTTTAAATGGGAGGGTGGTGGCTACCGGCAGCAATAAAGTAAGAAATCTTCTGACAGCTGCCAAAACACGCTACTAATGTATGCTAGTGACAACCTTGGAATGAAGCATAACTTCGTCAAAAGGTTTGAAGTATCAGTGTGAAAGGTAAACGGTAGAATATGAATCCAAATTACAATATTAAACGAGTAGTAATAATCTGGTTTCCGGTTGGTCATTAACGCAGGATGTAACTAGTGCAGAAATCTTCAGAACTCGCACAAGCTACTTCGAATCGCTAGAATATTTACTAATTATCGTTTTGAAGTAGAAAGTAATTTGCTCCCTTTACGCTCCCCATTCTCAATGTCTTAGCTTACGACAACGAAATCTTAAAATCTGAACTATGTTGAAAACCCAAGTTAAAATATAATATGGAATAAATAATAATAATAACAATAAAAAAAAGCTATATACATATCATAAAGTTGTTGATTTTTTGGACAGCATGCCTCACCACCTCTCTTACTTCAATTAACTAAAGCATTCTTACTTGATTTATTATATTTCTTATTTTTCTTTTTTATATGAAACTATTATACTCACTTCTTTTCAACGCAATAGCACGAACAATGAAAGAACGTCGATACAGTAAATAGCATGCATAATGCACCGCCATAGACCCATGAAACCAAATACTGGCTAGCCGTATGCGAACGTTCAAATAGCTTTATGGCTGCTATAACTGCCGGTATAATCCAAACGCCATGAGTTATCACATTGGCCAGTTGCTCGATCTGTAATAATAAAAGTTTCAATTTAATGAAATCTATACGAATAGGTTTTAATAATTATAGTACTATAATAAAGAAACAATTGTTTTACATCAGTCGGTTGATAGGCACAGCCTGGTTTCGCTTTAGCGTTCTTCCATTTAATATTACGCAGCTGTTGTTTAAATGATAAATTCGATTTGATCAGTGATTTCCAGAAGTTTGTGAACAAGTTATCCAGAAATGAGTATTTATTTTGTATTGCCTGTACCAGGTTACTCATCGTGGTTGCTTTTGTATGAGTGCGGCTGCTACTGGTACAAGAATCCTCTGAATTTCTTCTACTTCAGCGGCAGCGCTTAACTAAAATGAAATAATAAGAAGGTATATAGGTGGTATATTAGTTAAATTTAAAAACTCTCTGAAGATTGACTGAAGCTACGGCGCAAACGATATTCATTCTTCGGCTATAATTATTAAACTAAATTTTATAAGGTCGTAGGCCGATTTTGCAATTGGTTGTTTTTTTCGGTGCGCATTGTACAACGTCTTTGAGGATGTGTATTATGATTTACAGTATACGAGGTACAAAAACGATTCATTGAACGGATGAACGATTATGTCGACCATACTCGACCATAAAATGTACATAGCTCAAGGTAATAAAAAAAAAATATATATATATATTTCCACAATTTGTAAGCGTTGTGCTGGGCGTTAGTCAATTCATGTTAAAATGGCAAAACAAACTGAGCACAACTGACAATAACGTTTCGAGATCTGAACAATTTATGACAGTTTAATGCTTGTCGGAAAATGGAGCCTCTATAAATAAAACACCCTCTACAATAATTTGTTGTTATAAACTACCCTTTTAATTGCTTTATGATTACTTTTTGCAACTGTTTCGTTTTGTTGTTGTTGTTGTTTTTTTTTTAAGGTATTATTATTATTATTATGTATTATTAGTGCACTGGCACGCAATAAAATCCACTCAATTCTCTCGGTCGAAATCGGTTCTATGTCAAGCGTTTATCATTGGTATTAGTATTATTTTTTTATTAATATTTATTTATGTATTTATTTGTTTTAATTTGATATCCGCGCCGCCGTTTCAAGTAGTCACTCCGTTGTTGTCGCTACGATCGTTCTGGACAGACTGCTCTTATCGCGACAGCTGTTGTGTCTCAAGTGAGACACTCGATTTGTTATAAACTCAATTCGATTCGTTAATTTGATTTCGATGCTTGCCGGCGTTTTTATTTGTTTAATCAATTGCAATAATCTTGTCGGGATTTGTTCGTCATAGCTCATATGATAGACATACCAAATATACATATTATATATGTATGTATTATAATAATAAAATAAAGCTGGATAAATATTTGTGTCTAATTGTGTGGGTGTTTGTGTCAATTTTACGCATAATAGATCGTCAATTGCGCTCAAAGTTCATTTGTTTACATTGTTGCATATTATATAAGGGGTGTTTCAACAAAATATTTATTTAAACGCGTATGTAGAAAAGAGAACCCGTTAACTTCGGCAGAGTCGTTGCTGAAATAGTCTTCTTACGCGTCTAAATAGTTACTATTAAGTCCGTTCCATCTTTAAAGTTGCTACCTACAAAATCCATCCACAAAATGGTCAGTGGGTTTGTATTACACTATAAACTTGAAAATCGATACGGTGATTTCTTATATACGGAAACTTAACATATTAACATATTATTATACAAATCCATCGTCCACTTTTCGCTTTTTGTATGAAAAACATTTTTATTGTACCCGCCCAATATTTTGGTAGCCCCCATACAAACCTACTGCCCACTTTTGACTTTTTTCTATGAAAACTTCTTTATTAAAGTCAATATTAGCTTGAAATGCAATGTGGTGCCTTTTTTGGTCAGCCGCTTTACATACATAGTATAAGGTTGTTGCCCGCCCACTTTTTAGGGTAGCCCCCATACAAACCTACTGCCCACTTTTGACTTTTTGTATGAAAACTTATTGATAAAAGTCAATATTGGGTTGAAATGCGAAATTGTGCCATTTTACAGACAGCTGTTTAACATATATAGACTAATAGGCGTGGCCCGACCACTTTTTGGGGTAACTCCCGTACAAACGCATCTTGCAATTTTGTGAATTTTATGAAAAAATTCTTAATTTAAATCAATTTTAGCTTGAAATTTGATTTGGTGGATTTTGGTGTACAACCGCTTCATATACATATACAAATGGGTGTGTCCCGCCTACTTTTTGAGGTAGTCCCATATAAACCCACAGCTCACTTTTATCCATTTGTATGGAAAACGTCAATATCAACTTGAAATTCGATATGGCGGCATCTTACACATCAACTACATCGCTTCATACACATCTACTACATCTACACATTTAAACCCCCACTTTTATGCTTTATAATACTATTTAAAGTTTCATGTGAATGGTATTAGAGCCTCGGTTCAACCGAAGTTAACGTTTTTTCTTGTTGCATTATAATTTAGTCACAATATTTGCAACAAGTTAAAGGAAGCAACATAAAGTATATACGAGCTATTTAAACACTAAAGGTGACTCGAATTTCGATTTTTTTTAAGTTTGGTTACACATGTTCCCAAAAAGCGCATATCAGAGAATGCTCCGAGAAATGGAAAAAGCGCTGGCACAAGTGTATTCTTTCTGAGGGGCATTATTTAGATATTGATGAATAAATATGTTATGCGAAAAACTGTCTTTTTTTTTTGAACACACAGTGCTTGCTTTGGTTTATTTGGTCAGACGAATACACGGAACGGAAACGAAGAGTCGCCAGTCTATAAATGTATTTTCGAATGCATTTTTGCCAGCTGTAATCCGAGACATAGACTTATTTTCAGTGCAGTCAAATAGAGTATTCTTATTGTCATGCCACGCCCACACATTTTAGAATAGCCTCCCCCCCATACAAACCCACCGCCCACTCTTGACTTTTTGTATGAAAAACTTTTTTATTGCAGTAAATATCAACGGACGCTTCACATAGGCTGTGATCCCCCGTCTTTCGGGGCACTTTTGATTTTTTGTGTGAAAAACTTCTTTATCAGTTTGAAATTCGAAATGGTAGCTTCTTATGGCTAGTAACTTCACACACATATGTTAATGTGCGTGTACCGCCCAATTTTTGGTTTCACTTTTGGGTTTTTGCATGATGAAAATGATATTTATTACAGTTGATATTAACTTGAAATTTGATATGGAGTTATTTTAAGAACCTATGCTTCACATAGGAATAACTTTTGGGAATATACCCCTATACAAGCCACCTCCCAGTTTAGGTTAAGTTTTTCAATTTTCTTTATAGTGGTTAAGTACACAATTTGAAAGTGCTTGTCAACGATTTTAAAGTTTCGGTTCAAGCGAAATTAACGTTTTAACTTGTTTTTTGGATGACTTTCTCCGTATAATTTGTTAGCTTTCTGCAATAGCTCGATTGCTGCAATGCAACATTTAAAATAACTTTCTCACAAAATTTGTATACTACACGTATGAAATTTAAAGGCACGATTAACAATATTTTTGACTTCAAAACTTATCGCGTTCCGATTATTTCGAATGTAAAAATCACAAAGCATCTATAATTTAAAATCCTGAAAATTTTTAGATTGTTTGTTCGTCGAACCGTTTTTTGTTTTTTGTGATTATTTAATTGAATTTGTCTGGAATGTGTTAAGCCATTTTCTTTTAACTATTTCCATTTTTCCATGATTTTTCTTTTTTTATAAACGTGTATAAACACTATTAATTTATGATAAACCAATTGAAGGACCCTTTCGTTCAGCTCGATCATCGTCGGCGTGCAATCATCGTTGACCCATGCTCTTGATATGCCATGCGGCTGCTGCTGCCGATTTGATTGAATGCACATCTTGGCTCGGACGCCGCCGCTAATAGCATAAAGCGCACCCATTGAACGTGTTCAAAGTCCAAAGTGTTGTTGCATGAGAAGTGAATTTTAAATATGCGCTCAATACCTGCTACAATTTGCCGCTGTGACACGCCGCTGTTCTTCACTCTTACGGAAATCAACTTGGAATAACAAAAGCGAAAATGAGCTTTTTTTTCTTTGGTTTTCTTTGCAAAATTAAGCAACGAGAAATAACAGCGACGACGACGCTGACGGCGAACACGATGCACACCAGGCGTCCCATATGTCATTTGGCGTCACTAATCCGATTGTATGTAAGTCCAGTTTTAGATAGCACTATGATGGCAACTAGCCTCCCACACACTTGGTGTCGGTCGGTCAGCTGTCAGTAGCCATAGGCATGTTTTATGCAATTGTGATTAAATAAAGTGAAACATCATATTGTTGAATTTTTGTACAGTGAACACATATACATATAACAAGCAGAGGAAGCCGTAAGTGACCCTATAAAGTATACTATATGCCTTTTCAGAAGTCAAGGATCAGGACAATATTGATAACTTTCTATGATTCCAAGGGTATTGTTCACAAAGAATTTGTTCCAGAAGGTCAAACTGTCAATGGAGAATATTATTTACAATTTTTACATCTTTTGTGGTCGAAGGACCACGTGTTAGGTGCGAATATTCCAAAACAAAGCAGCTGTTTTTATTTAATGATAATGCACCACCTCACAAGACCAAAAAAGTCAATGAAATTTTTATGAAAATAAATAGATCTTTCACATCGACCACCCTCCGTATGCGCCTGATCTATTACTGTGCGAATATCTTATCTTCCCAAAAATGAAAACTGTAATGAAAGAAGCTTTTTACGATACCATTCCAGCCATACAAGCAGCCGTGACACAGGTGCTAAAGAATATCCCAAAAAGCGAGTTTTAAAAATCTATGGATAAATTGGTTAAGCGAGCCATTGGAACGTATTTTCAACAAATATAAGTTTTGAAACATACCATGCTAATACAATGCTTGTTTTATTTCATAACTAAAAAGTTCGGTTATTCTTAGATCACACACCGTGTATTCTTGACCAGCATCGGATGACGAGTCGATATATGTAGACAAGTCTGTTTGAACGAACAGATCTCGGAGACCATAAAAGTTAGAGTTTTCAAGTTTAGAGGTTTTGTTTTTAATTACGCTAGAAACGCCATATTTGGTGTATCTTTTTGTTTCTCTTTTCCATTCATACTAATTTTTCATCAATTCTAATAAAATATCCCTCAAATGGTCAGTTCAGACCATTAAATAATATAAGGAGCTCTAAACAAGGTACAGGGTATATCTCGAAGGAGAACACCCTCGAGTGCTCGATACGTTCTTTCTTTTTTATATCATTCGCACATAGTGTGAAATATTACTTTAAATGGTATCGATTTTGCCTACACTACATTTACTACATTTTTTTTTTTTTTAACCACTAGAGACACCACACTACATAGATAAATCAACATTTTATTGGCAATTATGCGAATCCTCACCGTACCTCATCAACGCTATAAAAATGTACAATCAAGTTCAACAAAGTCTGTTGTATGCTAATCGAGATATAACAAAAACAACTATAACAAAAGAAGCAAACAATGTTTATGCTGCTTGAGAAGAACAAAGCGGATAGTGGGGGCCCGGTCTGCCTATCTGGCTGACTGCCTAGCCTGGGTCAGTAGTGCAGCGTTGCAGAAAATCGCGCCATTTGTACATACAAACATATGTAAAACAAACATATTTGTTTACAACGGCGATGTCTACATACATACATATATACATATATCTTTCGAACATACAGACTCGTATGTATTCTACCCACTAACTTATACAAAAAATGTAATTTTCTTTCTTCTACTTGAATGTATGTATACGAATATGGAGTAGAAAGAAGAGAAGACGTCGGCCTAGTGACATTCGTTGACATATGTATGTATATGTATATATTTAATCCAATTTGTTATATTATAGGTATATAAATATTTACGAGGGCAATTTGATATGTAATTAATGACTTTTTAAAATTCACCCAAATACTATCTGGTAACAGACTACGCCCAAAATTTAAGCAATCTGCATCATTAAATATGTGTGTTTACAGCCACTGAAAGCAGCTATGAAAGGCAGACAGACGGACGGACCAAAGAAAACCACTGTTTCATTTACTGCTTGGTCGATGATGTGCTGCAATAGATTCATATTTTATTCACGTTCATGAAATAGTACAAAAACTTGACCAACGTCATACATACACTACTTCAAAGTTATCTTTCTGTCTGCTTTCAAACACAAACTTAATGATGCAGATTAGGTACTTCACGGACTACCCTCAAATCAATATAATTCGAAATTCAAAAAGTCATTGACTTATCAAATTGCCCTCGTATTTATATGTAAGTATGTTTACATAAATAAATTATATAGGCATTTCGTGAAACTATTTAATTGCCTTTGTTTAGTTGTTATTGCAATGTTTTAATTTTTGGGAGCTAACAATACTAGTCGACCAAAACTTCGCCAATAATATCGAATTCGCAAGTTTTCGTGAGCGTTTTGAGGCCAAAACTATCGAGAACAGTAGTTGTTGTTAACGAATCTCGTTCGAATTGCATTTCGCACAACTAGTCGAGCAAATTGGATTTTTGAAGATTTCGAAGATTTGTTTAATGTATTATTCGAAAAGTTATTGCTCTATTCAACGTTCGTTTCTGTCTGAGCTAGTATGTATGAATGGGGGGGCCCAGTTGCACATATGTACATGAACATACAAATCATCTGAACCAACTGAATTATCGAACGACAGGGACTTCTTTCTTGTAGAGTGCAAACGGATCCGCACCTAGTGTGAGAAAGAGACAAGGTATGTTGAATAGTAAGTGGGTCGAAAGATTTGCTGTGTATGTTTTAATGATTTGCCTTGTCTTTTCATTCATTCTGGTTCAAATACCACTACTCTTGTGGCGCATATATGTGACCTAGTGCGTTCGAAAGTTTCATTGCATTCCATATTTTCATGCTAGGCTTTATGACTGAAGCGGTTCATGATGTCGGTACAAACCTTTTGAATTGCTTCTGCATTCACAAAACGCTTTCCTTTAATCGTCAAAAGAGTTGTTCGCCGAAAAGATAAAGTCGCACGGTACGAAATCAGGCGTATACGGTAAAATGTTAGTCAAACAAATTGTCACAAGTGTAATTTTTTTTATAAGGCTGTCAATTTGTGCGCAACAAACAGTAGCCCAAATGTTCGGTCAAAATGCGACAAATTGATGTCTTTGAAATGCTCAATACTAATTCTGCGAATTTCAAAAAAGACTTTGGCTGATCATTGATGAACAGTTGGCCAACATGTTCACTGGTCACTGTTTATGCTCTAAGGCGCGTATTTAAACTGTCTAATGACTACCTTGTAGGACCCTAGAAGTTACTTTGATGATCTTAGAAGTTTGCGCGCGATATGATTTTATACATTGAACGAATTTTGGAGGAACCCACTAAACAAGCAATATTTTATTATTAACACTCAAAATGCTTTGCTAAAATCTGGAAAATTTCGTTTTTTTTCTTGGACATCAGAAAAATCATCGATCAATCTAGAAATAAAATCCAAAATATTTGTATTAACAGAACGAGATTTGAGAAAGTTGTACAATGCAAAAGTTGGTTTATAAATATTTGTTGAAACAACTTATGGACGACAGATAATTTTGCAATATCTTTATCTATCTGATTTGGGGACCTTTTTTATGCAGTGGTATAATAAATTACTAATTCCCACAGGTGTCAGGACAAAGTTTCGAAACAGAATTCGAACCATTATCATGATAAAAAGGTTTAAATGATAATGTAAGAGAAAGATAAACCGAAAAGAAACCGTAGATGTCACTGGACTCAATTGCATCAGGCGCGATGGGCAATTGAAATGGGTGAAAGGTGAGTTATGCGCCGATTGAACACACTGAGTACAACAATCTTGATTGCTGATTTCGATTCGATTCCTGTAACACTCAAGCATGTCGTTGCTTCTGGAACTTAATTCAATTGGCACTGGATCGCTGCACACCTTCAGGAACAATTTACACCGTTCGCGATTTGCAGCAGTGTACACGAAGCAGAGGTAGACAGAGTGGTCAAAGCACCTTGCAGTGACAATATTCCGATAACTCCAGACAGTTTGGAAGTGCTTACAAATGAAATAAGACTTCTGGCAAGGAAAAAGTCTTCTGGATACGACGGAATCGAGATAGCAACAATCAAATCACTTCCCGATAATTGTCTACAACTGATAGTGGAAATATTTAACGTACGTTTCAGGCTTGGCCACTTCCCTAGTCAGTGGAAGTGCGCAGAGGTAATTCTATTTCCAAAGCCTGGAAAACCAGATAACGAATTATTATCCTATCGCCCTATCAGTCTGCTGGCGGTACTCTCGAAAATATTCGAAAGAATATTCCTTTGTAGAGTGCTACCGACACAAGAAAGCGATATTCTCCTCGAACATCAATTCGGGTTTCGACGAAGGCATGGAACTCCAGTGCAGGTTCACAGAATCGTTGAAGTCATTCAAAATTCTTTTGAAGAGAAACAGTTTTGTTCAGCCGTATTCCTTGATATGAAACAAGCCTTTTATCGCGTATGGCACAAGGTGCTGTTATACAAAATAAAAATGACATTATCCTGCACACAGTTCCACTTTCTTCGATCATATTTACAGGGCAGAAGCTTCTACGTGAGACATGAAAACGCCACATCTGAGTTAAAAAGCATACATGCAGGAGTGCCTCAAGGAAGCGTGCTGGCCCCATTAGGCTACACTACCCGACTCTACCTGCAATGAAGTAACTATAGCGACATATGCTGACGATACAGCAATTCTTGCAACAGCTTCCAGTGCTAAAGCAGCAACATAATTGCTTCAAAACCAACTGTACAAAACCCAAGACTGGATGAACAAGTGGAATATCGCAGTAACCACAGCCAAGTCCGTCCATGTCTTATTCGCACTTCGACTTAATGGTAACGATCGGGCACGTTCCAATAGCGTGGTTATTCCTAAACGAAACAAAGTCAATTATTTAGGCTTTTGGCATGACAAACGACTGACTTTTAAAGATCATATAGTGGCGAAAAGGAAGCTACTAGACCTAAAAACCTATTGGCTATTAGCCCAAAAATCTAAGCTTAGCCTGGACAACAAAGTCAGACTATACAAATCCATACTTAAACCGGTCTGGACTTAAGGCATCCAGCTATGGGGTGCGGCAGTTCAACGGTATCAAAACATCACCCTTAGGAAAATCACTCGAGCTCCGTGATATATGCGCAATGACAATATTCACAACGATCTTCAGATGCCAAGTATAGCTGAAGAAATCAGGAGTCATAGCACCAGATACATAGAAAAACTTTATGAACACAGTAACAATTCGGCTATCAATTTACTTGATAACTCAGGAACAACGAGGCGGCTTAAGCGAGTGCACCCGTTAGATCTGTCATGTCCAGGGACATCGGTTAAGATTAGGTTAATATATGTAAATATGATAGTATCTAGTAAAATCACGTAAAACGTAAACATGAAAATAAAATACTCAGAAAATTTGATTATAGTTCCTGCATCGAACTGATGGCAAATAAAAAGATAAAAAAAAAAACTATGTCTCTCTAGGTCTCTAAATTTGTATTCCAGGAAGTCCCAGCAAGAGCACTTTTATTTTTTCTATTTTAACTGATTGTTCGTATTGTTGGCGTGAGAGCCGAGAAAATAAGCAGGAAATCGAAGGTTGTAACAAATATCGTCGGTCACTAAACCATCGGAACACTCAGAACTCCAGCAAAGATGTCAACTATACTTAGTATACACTTAGAAGATTCTCAACGCAATCGAGTATTCGCTCCGGAATCAACCTAAAAGGAACATATCTGGACAAGGATTGCGTTCCCACGGCAACGTGGACCAAGCCGCTACAACAATAACTATACTTAGTCTAACATATTTAGTTCAGAAAGTTGGAGATGTAAAGGTATGTAGCACTGGATGTGTGTTCTTTAAGATTTAGATCTATCATGTTCTTCAATCCAAATATTGGCTTAACTACCAGTTTCTAAACACTATTGACACATCACTGTAGCCTAACACACATATCACAGCAGCATAACTCATCAAATAGAAATGTTCTTCATTTAACTGCTACAAAAATTAATTTAAAAACAAAGCTTTGCATAGTTAAATAAACGTTGACCGAAGTTGAATCACTGCGAAGACGTCTTGGGAGGCGTGAGTCGAGAAGCTAAGCAGGGTATTGAAAATTGTATGAAGTATCGTAGGGTATTGCACTGTCGAAACACTAAGATTTCGAGCAAGGACGTCTACTATTAGACATTTCTAGCCTAATTAAGAACAAAAACAAAAAAATGTTGTACAAAAATTTGAAAATCGAGGGCAAGTTTGTATGGGCGGCTACCCTTTATATAAATAACAAAACAATCAACAATATTTTAATACAAAATTAAAAATAGGGACCCTTAGAGTGGGGTTGATAAGTCCATTTAATACTAGTTATCTAAAGAGGGAAAAGGAGTGTTTAAATATTTAAATTTAAAGTCTCTAACACTTATAGACTTCGAGATCTGCTCTATCGACTCATCTTGCGATGCTGATCAAGAATATATAGAGATTTATTTTAGATGTATAGATATTTTAATTGAATTGAAATACTGAGATTAGATAATTTCAAACTTAAAAATTGGCTTTGTTAGAAAAAAATATAGTGTTTAAATATGATTGCGAGCACATGGGTTCGGATGTGGCGCATTCTGGAAGTTAAATTTTCGACCATCTTTTTTTATATCATTCACACATAGTGTGAAATAGTATTACCAGTTTGTCAGAAAGTTTGAAACGCATTTAGGGAGGCATCGTAGTGCCCAGCAAGTATATACATATTCTTGATCAGCTTGACGAAAGGATCTAGCAATATCCGTCTGGATGCTGTTGCGCTTTTTTGGGGAACTAATTTTTATGATAGTATACAAATTTTGTAAATTGTAAATTGGTACCTAGACTTCTTTTTATTGTAGTCAAATATTCATATTGACACGCCACGCTTACTTTTCAGAGTAACCTCATACAAAACGTCCTACCTTACTTTTGACCTTTTTGTATGAAAAACTAACTTATTGCAGTCAATATATCAACTTAAAAATTGATAAGGTAGGTTTTAATCCACGGACACTTCACATGTATATGAAAGGAGGTGCATAAGATCACTTAGTTGCCGATGACTTTCCAGACACTTTTAGTTGTTTAATTTTTACAGAAATTTCTTTCTTCATTCCTGCCAAGTACACAACTTGAAATTTCGTGTGAACAACATTAAAGCTCCGGTTGCAACGAAGTTAACGCTTTTTCTTGTTTAGTGTATACGTGGTGCGAAAACGATTCATGGTTCAGCGAATTAGTCGCTCGGATGGACGATTATGTCGAGCGTAAAATGAACGTAGCGCTTGTAACATACTCGAACTGGCTTAAGTCACTTCATAATATGATGGCAAACCAAACTGCGCACAAATGACAATAGCGTTGCAGGAGCTGACCAATTTATGACGGGAAACTGAATCCTTAAAACAAAAACTACCTACATATACTTTATAGGCTCTGCCAGGCCTCCTTTTGCATGTTACTTAAGTTTTACAAACTTAATATAACAATTTACCTTATGGCGGTACAGAGTATAAAAACATCTAGTTAAATGAACGTTGACCGAAGTTGAATCACTACAGCATAGTATGGCTGGCGCTGTTTATTTCAATAACAAAATAACTAAATCGATGCGCATATATAATCATTGTACGTAGTTGTTACTACTGTGGGTGACATAAAATTGAGTTAAGTTTAAATAAATGAATAGTTTCTGACCGACATAATCGAAAAGTTTGATGACGCTGTTGGCTGCAGTCAATGGTTTCCACGTTTTCATGTTACGCCACCACACGTTCTATTTTAAACGTGGCGTAGTGCCAATAACAATAAAATCTTTTGGCAGTAAATGGACCACGCGCGGTAAGATAGCCAGCCAGCTAGCCAGCCCTCATCGCGCTTAGTAAACAAAACATAATATGTTACGACCGTACATCAGATGTATGTATATACATACATACATACAATTTATGTAGATATGTACATATGTAAAGAGCGAAAATAAAATTGTTTAGTTTAATGTCATTATAATGGTCAACTTACTTGTTGTTGTGTCGAAATAAGTGCAAGTTCCACGTTGTATTCAAACGCCTTCATTTCATTGGTGGGTGTGAGTTATGAACACGCAGCGCACAATTTATGAACGAAAATAAAATAAAATTTCAAAGTTGGTGCTGCTGATGCTGCAGTTAGTTGCCGATGATTAGAATAATAATATTGCTGTTACGAGATTCTTGCATTTGTGCTGTTGATGATGATTTGATGTTGCTGCTGCTGCTTTGTTTTTGGTGGCGCCGCCGCGCCGCCGTTTGTTCAATGGAAACGAAGCGAAGCTGTTGTTTGGCAGGCAGTTCAGTTGGCAAGACGCAAAAACAACAAAATACAAACTAAAACCAAAACACAGCGCAGTCAGTGTAGTAAGTACTCATTATGAATAGTTGTAGCCGACTACCGAATACCGAATAATCGGCTAACGATTAAAGCGATTAAAACGATTACTCATGTTATTAGACGGCAACGCTGTAACATAGAAAAACAAGAAAACACGTTAATTTCGTTGGTATCGAAAACTTAATACTCTACACACATTCCCCCTTATGCTCTACATAACTGGTGTTTTACCTTTAGTTTTTAAATATTTGAATAGATGCTAACATATTTTAATACATTTAATTTTATTCATATATACACTGCGCGTCATCATATTAGCACATCCTCTTTCGTTTGTAGTTTTGGCTCAATTCCATTCAAACGAACAGAGTTAAAATTTTAAAATTATTGTTACTTATAGCCGATTCAATTCTCAGTTAAATAAAACAAAAATTATTGTTTTTCTATTTTGTAATAATTTGCTATATTTAAAATATATATATATATAAATAATAACAATTTAATTTTGGTTAGCACATACTAAATTTTTTCTTAATTTGTTTCACTTTGCAGCCATCGACTTATTTTTAATCTTAGGTATTCACTAATTTAAACATTTTTCTATAAATTTAGTAATGTGTCGATCCTCGCTTGTTGAGAATGACCTCATAAATCCGATTAGGAAGCGACTCATAAAATTTTCCAAAATAATTTGAAGAAATAGCTGACCAAGCTCGCTTGATGCCTTCAATTAGTTCTTCTTTGCTGTAGTATTGTCTTCCAGACTCATAAACTTTACGAGCAAGCCATCCCTATACGTTTTCTAATATAATGATGTCGGGTGAGTACGTAGCCACTGCAATAATTTAAGATTTTGGTCTTCAATCCATGACTTAACTATGCTGGCCTTGTGGATCGGAGCATTATCGTGTTCAAAATGACATGGCAAATTAAAAAACAAATGTTTAAGTTTGTGGTGTTGCCAATCCACATGCGAGGTCCATCAAATGGAAATGCATCCGGAAAAAGTCACTGTTTGGGGTGGATTGAGAGCCGGCGTAAATTAGTAGGAACATTTTTTCATCCTAGTTTTCCTAGTTCCTAGTTTTCAATGTCACGACTGTTATTAAGCCTATAAACGTATTGCTAGTTCGACGAACCAAGCATTTTGCAGCTGACCGATAAATGAGACAAACGAAATCGAATTTTTAAAATCGATATATATTGCGGGACTACTAGAAATTGATTTATTCCAATTGTGAAGTCGTGACATGCACTACTCAATATTATTCCACAAATAGCATATCTTGACAATTCGTATTCTCTAATGAGAATGGCCCTATGATATCTGCTTCTTTTCAGCTTAAACGTACAATGAATAGAGTTAGAACTATTTTTTTTTAATGTTATACAGCGCTGAGCACATTGTTGAAAGGGGTCGAACAATTGTTGAAGGTGATTAGCAGCGGTAGGGAAAACAGAAATTGACATAACCATAGTGTCATTAGCGTACATAACAAGCAATATGTTAACGCAAGTAGTTCTTGGTATGTCCGCAGTATATAAGAAATTAACAGTTGGACAAAGTACGCTAGCTTGTGGTAGTCCAAAAGATATTGGTCGTATTACCGAAATCAGCTATCTGAAATCAGCGTTTCAACCACGCTCGATTCAAATTTTCATTACATTTTATTTAATTCTACTTCTTTCAAATAATTTCATGCGCAACAAAATTATATATTTTAATATAATTTACGATAATAAATTTTTTTATACTATTCACACAGAGTTTGAATATATATTTTTTTATATATATTCTTCATCAGCTCGGCGGGACGAGTCGATCTAGCCATGTCCGCCCGTCCGTCCGTCTGTCTGTATATTGTTGAGCATTTTTTTGGGGACTAATTTTTATGTTATCCAGTTGGAAATTTGCACATACATTTCTTTTTATTGCAGTTTAATATAGTATCAAGATTGTCCCGCTACGCCCACTTTTTGGTGTAACCTTCATATAAACCCACCGCCCACTTTTGACTATTTATAAGAAAAACTTCTTTGTTAAAATCAATATTAGGTTGAAATGCGATTTAGGACAGCCCCTTCAATTACAACTTGAGTTTTATTTTTTGAGCAAAAAATAAAACTCATGAAATAATGATTATTCTTTAAGGGCCGTTTTCATGACTTGCCTTTAACTTTACCGCTCATAGTTTTCAATGTCACGACTCTTATTAAGCCTATAACCTTATCGCCGAGTTCATCGAGCCGATAAATATATCAGAATTTTTTGCAAAGTGACCTGCCAACTCGATCGATAAAAAACCAAAGCAAAATCATAACAAACAAAATTGAAATTTTGTATTAAAATTTTAAATGCAAAAGTGCACATTATATTCTTAGATTGGCTCGTATTTTTCTACAGCGGCGGGGCTCACTCTCATCCATTTTTGTTCTGCTAATTTATAATTTTATTGTGTTTACGTTTTTGCAATTGCACTGTTCAAATATTCTCCAGGGCTTCTCAAAATTGATTTATTATAATTGTGATATCGTGAAAAGCACTACTCAATATTATTCCGCCTTTAGCATATCTTGCCGTTTCGTATTTTCTTTTTTATCGGTAAGTCGTGAGAACGGCCCTAAGTTTTATTTTTTTGTTCAAAAATAATGATTATTGGTTGAGTAGTAAAGTATAACTCAAAATTAATCATTAAAAATTAAAATTAATCATTATTTTATAATTTCTATAATAAAACTTATAATTTTTACAGTCCCTGGTGAAGAGTATTAAAGCTTCGGTTACACCGTTGTTTTGTTTTCAATTATTGTGAATTGTAAGAGCTGATTTTTAATGGACTTTATGCGGAAAGTTTTGTTAGAAATTATGCTAAACTGATAACACTTTCAATAATTTACATTTATTGTATAGGAGAATAAAAGAAAACAATTTAAAAAGTTATACATATATATATATATATATATATATATATATATATATATATATATATATATATATATATATATATATATATATATATATATATATATATATATATATATATATATATATATATATATATATATATATATATATATATATATATATATATATATATATATATATGTTTATATTGTATATATATGCATAATATATAAAAAACTACGTATTAATTCAAATTTGGCGCCAACCAGTCACAATGCACATGGAAATACTGTTTCTGTTCAGCCAATCACCGTGCAAATAAACACAGTCAATCAACCTAGCACCAGAGCAAAACGAGCGCGAGTCGCAACGAAAGTAAAAAATAAAAAAAATTATTAAAAAAAGTAAAAAAAAAAGTTTAACAAAAGTAGTTGTGGCACAATGGGCGACCTGGATAAATGGATTGAAATTGTTAAAGAATGCAAATATCTGCCAGAGAATGATTTAAAGAAACTCTGTGATATGGTCTGTGACATACTAATCGAAGAGTCAAACATACAGCCAGTTAGCACGCCAGTTACAGTGTGCGGTGATATACATGGCCAGGTAAGGATTAGCAACAGTAACAACAACAACAACGAGAACTGCTATGCATATGGTATGTAGCCCGGGGGCCAAACACAACGTAGCGGTTTCTTCGATGGGCAAGTAATCAACAGTCGCTACAACAACAACAGCAAGAATAGCAACAGCGTGTTCTACCTGACAAAACATTGTCAATTAGACGATCGATCATCAATATGGTTTCAAAAAAGAACGCAGTACGACTTCAGCATTGAGATCTCCTCATCACTTTTATCGTTGATGGACTGAACACGCCGAGACCAGGCGAGCGTTCGGTGTTTGTGGCTCTAGACGTGAACAAGTCATTTCATGCAATCTTATTTCAAGATTTGGACCTGGACTATCGAACTATTATTAAACTATTTAAACGGTAGGATGACATCAGTATCGAAAGCTAAAGATATGTGTACCGCAGGGTGAAATTCTCTCTCCCTTCCTGCTCAACCAGTATTTGGACAAGATTTTGTTACATCCTTATCTGTATAAAATTGGTGACCAATGCAGTTGATTGTACCATTTTAAACTCGGCCTTGAACGTCGATGAAATTTGTGCGAGAACTAATATCTATTTAAAGAATTTGTCAAATTTTTTCATTGCTCGCAACCTCAAGCTCTTAACCCACAAATCGTCAGCTTCCATCTTCACCTCCGGAACAAGGTAGGTTAGAATGGAACTAGATGACTATGCTGGGGGCGTTATTCTGACAGTTCAGTAACCGATAATACTTGATATTACTTTCAATGCACTGCTTAAGTTAGACTCAATGGTAATGCCTGCAAAGCGGTGAGTACCGTGTTCTGCGGACTGATGTTGGTTGTTTAGTAATGACCATAAAACCACATGCATGAAAAAGCATGAAGAAAATACTTTCCATTCACCAACATAATGAATTGCTATTGAAGTAGTAGTTATTAGGTGCGTATGGGAGCAATTAACTTAATCATGGCACTTTCCCGAGAGCTGCTCCAATTCGTATTTGAGATAGCAACGTACGTTACAAAACGAGTATGTTTCACAATTGAAACCTGTGGATCTATGAATGCTTTCAATTGCGGCTGCTTCGTTCCTGACACTCTACACCCAGGGTTAGGTTTTGGTTTAACTTTCTCTTATATTATTTGTTGCTATGTACAATTTTATCGTTATATATGATTAATTGTATATATATTACTAGTGACCTAAAATCTGTTACAACAAAAAGAACGACAGCGTATTCTAAATTTTTCTATTCTTGCACTTACAGTTCTACGATCTGGAACAGCTATTTCGCACTGGTGGCCCTGTGCCGGATACAAATTATATATTCATGGGCGATTTCGTTGATCGTGGCTATTATAGTTTGGAAACATTCACACGTCTATTGACGCTCAAGGCACGCTATCCGAATCGCATAACGCTGCTGCGCGGCAATCATGAATCGCGACAGATAACCAAGGTGTATGGTTTCTTCGATGAGTGCCTGAGTAAATATGGCAATGCAAATGGTTGGAAATATTGTTGTAAAGTATTTGATCTGCTGACAATAGCTGCGGTAAGTTTATTAATAAATTAATCTGGTAAAATATATAAATCTTTTTATTTTTCTTCATGTACGCAGATTATTGACGAAGAGGTGCTTTGTGTGCACGGTGGCCTTAGTCCTGAAATAATAACGCTCGATCAGATACGCACTATTGAACGCAATGGTGAGATACCCTATAAGGGTGCATTTTGTGATCTGGTTTGGTCTGATCCCGAAGATATGGAATACTGGTACGTTAAATTACATATTGGGTATAAAACTTTGGCCATTGTTAGCTCAAGTTTGTTCCAGCTTTCTGGTAGCATGCCGATTCCGTGTCGTAAGAACAACTCGTCTGTAGAAGTAATATAAGAATCAACCCAATTTTTATACAATACCATTCACACATAGCGGAAATGGTATTATTAGTTTGTCTGAAAGTTTGTAACGCATTAAAGGAGGCATCGTAGACCCCATAAAGTATATATATTCTTGATCAGCTCTACAAGACGAGTTTATCGGTTTGCCACATCCTTCTGTCTGTCTGGATGTTGCTCATTTTTTTGGTACCAAGTACGATCCATTTGAATTGGCTCATACACATCTTTCTATTGCAGTTTAATAGAGTATGAAGATTGACCCGCCACGCCCACTTTTTGGGGTAGCCCCCATGCAAACCAACCGCCTACTTTTGACTTTTTGTATGAAATTTTTTTTTTTGTAGTCAATATCAACTTAATAATTGATATGGCTGCTTCTAGTGGATGGACGCTTCACATATACATTAATGGGTGGGATCCGCCCTCTTTTAGGGATAGCCTCCATACAAACTTACTGCCCAATTTTGTGTTTTTGTATGAAAAACTTCTTTCTTAAAGACAATAATCGGTTGAAATTCGATGTAGTGCCTTTTTATGGACAGCCGCTTAACATACTTAGACTAATGGGGGTGTCTCGCCCTTTTCTTGGGGTAGCCTCCATACAAACCCACCGCGCACTTTTATATTTTTTATGTAAAACTTCTTTATTTAAATCAATATTAGCTTCAAATTCCATTTGATGGATTTTAGTGGACAAACGCTTCATATACATAAGCAAATGGGCGTGCCCTGACCACTTTTTTAGGTAGTCACATACAAACTCACTTTATCTTATAGATGGTCGCTTCATACACATCTACTAGTTGGCGTGTACCGCCCTATTTTTGGGGTAGTCCCTATTTAAACCCTCCCACGATTATTGTTTTACAGTACCAATTTAAATTTCGTGTGAATGGTGGAACACTAGTGGGCGTGTACCGCCCTCTTTATGGGAATTCCCTATTTAAACCCTCCCACGATTATTGTTTAACAGTACGATTTCAAATTTCGTGTGAATGGTGGAACACAGCCAGTTACAAAAGTATTCGATTGAAACAAGAAATCTGAAGGAACAGTGTCTGGTGCATATAGTGGAAAACAATGTCTTCCTCTTCCGTCCTTCAAGCAGTTCACGGCAGATAAAAATGCTTTCCACGTCTCTCGGTTTCAACTCGTATGGCACCCAATATCCTTGCTTCTGAATCATTCCCAAGTCTTTAAGGCATTTTGAAATAGCTTGTCCAGTCACTCCTAATGATTATATAAAATCTTACTGACTTTGACACGAGTCTTCATTAAGCAAGGCCTCTAATTCTTCTAACATGTTGGTCATTCACGTGAAAATTATCATTCTTGAAGCGTTGAATGACTTACGCCACTCTTTCTATCACTCATAGCGGCCTCACCAGAATTTTTATATAAGTATTTTAATAGTCATTTTAGTGTCATGGCTTATGGCTGTCATCCCTAATATCTTAGTCTATGTGTCAAAAAATATTAAGCAAGTCATTTCTTTAAGCTAATGCATACTATATATTATTATGAAGTTCGTTATATTTTTCCAGCAAGTTTGTGTTTTCCCATTCAGAATCAGTGAAAATTGATTTTTGTTGTTGTGATTATGTCCCAAATAAGCTACTCGAAACTCTGCTAAATTTTGACATCTTCCCATAAAATGTACAGGTTCTTCTGCTTCCACGTTGCACAGAGTACATATTGGGCTGGTGTCAGCAGGAACTGCTTGCACTTGACGTCTGAACGTCGAACCATGCTTTCATAATCGCTCTTATTTGACTCGTATGTAGTTTTGTTTTGAAGAAAATCTTACCCATTGCTGCACAAATCGGGTGCTTGTAGAATCGGCATTTCATAGTTCCATTCCTTTTTAGTTTCGATAGCAGCTCCCGATGTACCTGGGCCAGTTCTCGGATGACATGGACTTTTCTTCAAACCTAATTCCGACAACAGATTTGTACACAATAAATCTTCTAGATACACCAAAAACTTAAAAATGTTAGGAGATTAGTTTGGGGGCTACGCCTTAAAGTGGGTTTGGCATGTTGACTTGAATTCTCTATCACTTATAATCTCCAAAATCTCTACTTTCGGACAGATGGACATGTCTATATCGAATCTTCTTTCGATGCTGATCAAGAATATAAGAGTTTATACTTTATAGGGTCTACCACGCCTCCATCTGCCTGTTACATACATTGGATACAGGGTATAAAAATGTAAAGCAATGCATGCTAAGGGTGTAGAACGTGCTCTTTTCGGTTCCGGTTTTTAACGCTAATTCGTAATACGGGATTTGGTCTGGTAATTTTAGTATACTTTTCAGAATGTAACGCTGCAGTTTATTTACGTCATTCAGAAGTTTATAATAGTTGTGTTCGACTACTACACACCCCTAATGCCGTTTATATGAAAACGGCGTTAACAAAGTTGTATACCCAATATATCTGTATATACTTAAAAATGCTTTAAAATAATGAATACTTGTTTTTTTATTTATAGGGGTCAAAGTCCACGCGGTGCCGGCTGGCTATTCGGACATAATGTTACCAAGGATTTTATGACTATTAATAATTTGGATTTAATTTGTCGCGCACATCAGCTGGTCAATGAGGGCATTAAATATATGTTCGAAGGCAAATTGGTTACTGTATGGTCAGCGCCAAATTATTGCTATCGTTGCGGTAATGTAGCCGCTATACTAAGTTTTGATACTGCCAAAACACGACAAACGAAAATCTTCTTTGCCGTGCCGGATACGGAACGTGTTATACCTAAGCAAAATACAACACCGTACTTTTTGTAACACAATCACTATAACTATGTATCCGACAAAGACCTTAACGACGACGAGTGCGTCAGTGGCTGCATTGTTAGCTGCATTTTGCATAAAATAAACTAAATGCCTATAGCAAAGCAATTTTTTTTTTAATGTGCCCAAAACCTTTGCTACATCATTTAGTTTATGGTTTGCATAATATAGCCACGACCGTTGAGAGAAAATCCGGAGCCGGGACTAAAATTTTACACTCGTGTAATTCACACTCGTGTAAATTGCGATGCCATTAATCCCCGAGTTCCTAAAAAAAACTCGGCCCTGTGGTACTTTATGCCCTTATCCAACTCTCGACGGGCCTGTATAAAGCAAACATTAAGCCAGCTAGACGCGGTGCGCTGCATTTTCATGCGTCTTTGTATTCATAGCTAATGTCTACTAAAAATTCTCTAGTTTAAACAGAAAATAAATCCAACTACTATATTTTTCATAGAAATTTTAAGCTTACATTTTTTTTTTCTTTTTGTAATGTTAATGAATTACCTTTAAATGTATTTTGTATACTATATTTTAATATTCAGCGCATATACGATATATATATATATATATATATATATATATATATATATATATATATATATATATATATATATATATATATATATATATATATATATATATATATATATATATATATATATATATATATATGAGGGGGGGGGGGGGGGGGGGGGGGGGGGGAGAGAGAGAGAGAGAGAGAGAGAGTGATATATATATATATATATATATATATATATATATATATATATATATATATATATATATATATATATATATATATATATATATATATATATATATATATATATATATATATATATATATATATATATATATATATATATATATATATATATAAATATTTTTTTTGTATCAGCCGCGTTCCTGTTCTCACTTTCGTAAAAATATTGCGAAAATTAATTGGATAAAATGGCCAATTATTCACATATGAGATGATTTTGCGATTTGAATTCATTTGTCTAGACTCTAGAGTAATATGTATTGCACTTGATCAATGCCAAGCCAATTCAAATCGCGAAATCGAATTCACTTTTGCATAATCTTCCCGTAAGTGAGCACCGGAACAGGTCTGTATATATTTACTATTATCTTCTTTTTTGCTCAACTCCGTCTGCAAATATTTAGTTTCTGCAACTATCTTTATTTAGTATCATTTTTTTTTTTGTATCTATGCAAATGCATACATTTTTGACTCTATACTCGTACATATAAATATTTTTATGAAATACTCTACTGCTATATACAATTATAAATAATTATTTTATTTGTTTATTACTCGTGATCATGTCGCTGCCTTAACGTAGCGCTGTTGTTAAGAGACAGAGAGAGTTGTGTATTATACTCGTAAAGCAAAAAAAATGAGATTTTTTGCACATATAAAAATCAATAAAAAAAAAACCTTACATATATACGAAACAGAGTTTCTGAATAAACATCATATTTAATAATACTAAGTATAAAATTAAAGCTCGGAGTTTCATTCTGCAAGAACGAAAATTGGAATACTGGTTACAGATGCACGGGAATTACCGTGAGAGACTATGGAGAAGTCACTTCTCTAACCAAACCTATTTGAAGGTTGTAATGAGATGAGCAGTATTTCTAGAACCACTTAGTGATAACAGTTTTTTTTGGTTTTTTTTTTTTAGAACTACCGAACTATAAAAACTTCGACTCAGTAATTAAAAAACTGAAGAATAACAAAGCGGCAGGCTCTGTGTTGCCAGCTGAGTTGTTCAAGACCGGTGTAAGGCGTATTCCACCAACTCTTATGCAAGATATGCTCCGATGAATGCATGCCTAATGATTAGAATTTCAGTGTTCTTTGTACAATCTTCTGCGCGATCTACCGTTCAATTCAACTCTGTAAACGGCTGGAGCTTTACACGAATGCAATAATGGGACAGTATCAGTGTGACAAACCCTAGAGAAGACACGTCAGTACAACAAAAGCACACACCACCAATTATTTCTCGATAAGGCCGCTTGCTACACGCCGATCAGAACGAATTTGTTCAACGCCCGATCTGAACTTGGTATCGCAGCAAAGATCGTTCGTCTTTGCATGATGACGCTATCATACACACAAAGCATCGTCAGAGTAGGAAAGAACCTCTCCGAGCTCACTGGTAGCAATAGAGTTTTCAGACATTGACATCATCTGCACGAACGGCGAGTTAGCAAGACGTTCGCCTAGATTAGTTAACATTCACGTCTCATGGGACTAGGGGTGAACGTGGCACAAGATGAAGTACTTGGTATACACTCGCAGAGCATCGGTGCGCCTTGGATAGTCTGTGAGGATGGAGAATTTCAATTTCTGTGTTATAGTTAACTCTGTCTAGTTGTGAACAGAGATAACCAGCAACAACAACGTCAGCCTGAAGATTAGACGAATAATCAAGCTTGTTAACCGCTGCAACTTGGGGCGCAGCAAGCAAATTAGAAGTAGAGCACTCTCTGAAGTACGGAGATAAAAATATATAAGCCACTGTTAATCCTGGTCCTGCTGTATGGCGCGGAAGCATGAACCCTGATATCAACGGATACAGCGTCTTTTGGATTGTTCCAGGTAAAGATTTTTGGGCGTGTTAGAGTTTAGGATCCGCATGAACCACGAGCTGTATGAGGAGGTTGACATATTAAAGCGCATGTAGTACCAGCGACTGCACTGGGCTGGTCGTCTTATCCAGATGAAAGCTCCAATACGGAAGGTTTACAAGGGTAACCTAAACCTAATTAGTGAACGGTGTCTGAGCTTACGTTGGAAGAACCAGTTCTGGGCGGACCAAGCTTGGCATTTCCAATGGCTAGGACTGGCGCGCAGAAAACTATAGCGGCTAGTTCGTCTTCCTACGTGCGGCCACAACTGATATTCAGTTGTAGGGCCATATAAGTTTAAAAAAAAAAAAACCACTGCTTGCATTTTTTTGTTCATCTATTATTTATTATTCAATGACTTTGCTGCTGCTTTTGGTTGGATATGTCCGTTAAGCGTTTGCCTATGGATCCATGTATATAAAGATATTTAGAAACACAACGATCTATGCACGTCAGTTCACCTTTGGCCAGCTCTGCTTCACGATACCGTGGGAGTATGCATTTCTTGTGGCATGTAGATGTCATGCGTTTAAAGAGGTCGCTCATAATTTCGACCTCCAAATCTTCTATGAATTTTGGTTTACCTGCATCAGATTTATCGAATTTCTTGGCTGTTGACATGTTGTAGGAATACTTCTTGAGTCTGGTAAGTTAAAAAATATTTTTGTTTTTAAATTGAAGAATTTAAAATAGAAATTTATTGTTTCAGTTGAAATTTTGATTTGTATTAAAGTGTCAATATTTTTTGTTTGTTTTTAAGTTTAAGTCAGAGGAAGATCTGTTGTTTAAAAAAGTCAAGAGATTGCAATAGAACCGACATTTTAACACTCTTCACATGTACAAACAAGTTTATTCTATTGTCTGTTAAAGTAAACGGCGTAGCCAGGGGTGACTGAAGCAGAAGTGTTCCTTACAGAAATCTCATCGAGCTAAGTACATTTGTGAGCTTTATGCTTATTTCACTCGTAGCTTAAGTGGAAATCGAATATCTCAGCTTTTAGTCAAAATATTGGGCATCCATAATCTAATATTACAGTATAGTTACTATACACCAACAACGCAAAAATGAGGACTGGGATGTACAAGATATACTGGGAATACGCTCGAAGGTCCTATCCCGCCGCTATATTACAGTGAATGAATTCGCCGACAAATTGGAAAAGTGGTATAAGAGGGATGAGCGGTATGAGTGAGGTAAATCCAATCGCTTCCAGTGGAAATCCTATTGAGTATAAAGTTCGCCCTCAATCGGTCGAACACGAACTTTCATATTGAAGTGATGCTACTCACGCATGCTAACGTCATTGACATCATCGGCACAAACGAACGATGAGTCAGCAAGGCATTTTAGGAGAGTGAGGAACAGTCAGGTCTCATGGGTCTAGCGGTAAACGAGGTCAAGTCGAAGCACTTCATGTCCACTCGCAAACCATCGTCGCATCTTGAACAATCTGTGAATATGGAGAATTTCAACTACAATAATGTAGAAAACTTTGCCGAACTGGGAACAAGGAAAACCAGCAACCATAACGTCAGTTTGGATATCAGGCGAAGAATCACGCGTGCTAATCGATGCTACTATGGGATCAGCAAGTAAATTAAAAGTAAATCCTTTTCTCGATACGCAGATAACAATCTATGACTTTGAGAATCCCAGTACTGCTGTATGGCGCAGAAGCGTGGACCATGGAAAAATGAACAGACAATTGGTTGGCAATTTGCACCAATTTTTACAGAGAAATCTGCTCATCCAAAGATTGTGCACCCCAGCCTAAGACACTGTCTCTGCCACCGGAGAACTTTTACCGGAACAACAACAACAATAAAAATGAAATAAATTGCTTAGAAACAAAAGGAGCAGAACACTGACGTGGCTATATCTTTTCACAATATTAATAAACACTTACCCAAATGTAGTGGTGTCTTAAGATGTCTTTGCCTTTTTTTCTTTGTATATAAAATGTAATATAATTTTTTTGAAATTTTTGGAAATTCTAGGACGAAAAAATATAACAATGTTAGTATTATACTCGTATACTTATACTCGGCTTGCACACCAGAACTGAAAAGTAGTAAGTATAAAAATTCACAGGTAAATTGATCAATTTTTCTGCTCAACTTAGAATTTCAAGGATTACTTTGTTAATCTAACAGAATTCAGTTGAATATTTCAAAAATTGGTTAATGTAGGGAATGCACAGACAGAAGAACATATCCAAATCTACTCGTCTCGTCGAGCTGATCACGAATATATATATACATATATACTTTATGGGGTCAACGATGTTTCCTCTAATGCATTACTCAAGTGTGTGTGAACTGTATAAAAAATGCAGTTTAATAAAATTTGTACATGTTTGCTGTAATTTTTAAGCTATTGTGAAACAACAAATTTTCGATAGAAAGCAGGTCTTGCCATCTCAAGGTGCATGTAGCGTTAGCATATCAAGTTGATGATATCAAGTTGATGATATGCATCATATATTACACAGTTACGTCTCATTGGCTTAGCGGTGAACGAGGACAACACGAAGCACTTAGTATCAAGACTTGCAAACCATTGTCGCATCTCGAACGGTCTGTGAGTATGGAGAATTTCAACTTCAATATTGTAGAAAACTTTCTCTGCCTGGGAACAGAGCTAGCCAGCAACACCAACGTTAGCCTGGAGATCAGACAAAGAGAGAAACATCTCTCGAATACAGCGTCTTTGAGTGTATTCGGCAGAAAGATTCCTCGTAGGAATTTTAGTTTTCTTAAAGTTGGCGACGAGTTTAGGATCCGTTTGAAACACGAGCTGTATGATGAGGTTGACATAGACCAGCGCCGAAAATCACGATTAACGATTGAATTCGGAACACCCAAAGAGAAAGGGAGATGAACATTCTAGATTTCAGATTTCTTTAATGAAATGAAATTGAGTTTAAATTTATATAATTATATTGAATATATGTTTATATATTTACAATGCTTAAATTCATATACAATCCATATATTACACAAACATATAAATATTAATATCATAAAATCGTATGGTAATGCAATTGTTGATTTACTTTCTGTTGACTAGGGTACATTTTTTCTATATTTTCCATTATTTAATTTTTTTGTAAAATTTTTTTTTTTAAATATTTTTTATACTAGAGTGGCTTAGAAAACCAATACTTTACTTCACAGTACTTTACTTCTGCATTGGTTCATAAGTAAGGAAGTATTGAATCATTTTATTAAGCAAGCAAAAACTCAATCTATCTTTGTTCCTCGTTCTTCAAGTTTCTGTGCTTCTTGCTGCTTTAGTTTTAATTATTTTCCAACTTCTCCAACATGTTCTTCCGGCTTGTTGACGGAGGAGCAGCAGTGGGTACATTGCCATCATCAGCGCTAGAATCAGAATCAACAGTGGCCGACGGTTCAATATGAAGAGTAGCACCATTCAGTTCAAAATAGAGATAATTTTCCTTTGGCTTCAGAGATTCTTCGCCACCGGGTTCAACTGTAAAACCATGGTTCAACTTAACATTCACCACTTCATGTGTTTTGTTAATTTTAGTACTTTTATTTTCTTCTTCATATTTCTTCAGTAAATCACCAAAAAATCCTTGTAGCTTCTTTTCATCTGTACAACCATAAAAGCCCTTATAATTCGGAGTAGTGCCCTGATCAAACGTAGATTTTGAAGGATTAACATACTTTGAAGAGGGTAGCTCAATGAGCGGTTCATTGACAGTGCGTGTCACACTGCGATCGCCCTCCCACTCTAACTTTACAACTGAAACCATCTTTGCGTTGGCCAGTTTATCGCTCAGCTCTTGTTTGTCCTGCTCATGGCGCAATTTTGCGTTATTAAACAAACGGCACTGTTCCAGACGCGAATCATTTCCTCTTACCATGGAACACCTATCGCCGCGTTTACGCCTACGTTCGTGAGTTACCAATGATGGTCCACCAAAGCGCGACGCTGATTCATCCACGGGCACATACTCGTAGAGATGCTCCGAGCCCGCAATCTGCTCAATCAACTCGACACGTCCACGCTGGAAGTGCTTATGCTCATATTGATGCCAGTTGGAATGTGGATGCATTTTCTTCAGTTCAATTTTTCTGAATTGAAAGTCTACTAGACGTTGCACAAATTGGTTCATACTTCGCTCTTGAAATATAGAAAACTTTGTCAGCAAATAGTTCTGCATGCCTGTGAAGTCGTATAGAAAACGCGTTCCATTCTCATTCCACTCGACAAATGGGTGATTTTCTTTGTCAGCCAATTTAAAGAGCTTGTAGAGAAATGGTATGGTATTGCGTAGTTTCCCCAACGATTGAATTGGTCCTTCTTCCATCTGCACATCATTTGAAGCTTCTGCCATCTCGTTTTTCTGCTCGCCATTTGCCATTGCAATCTAGCGAGGAAAAAAATTATACATATGTACATGCATATGTAGTATGTGAAGAGTAGAAGTCGAGAGTTATGTTTACCTTTTTGAATGAATGATTAGAGCAATACTTTTCGTTGGTATTCCGTCCGTTTATTAAATTTGTGTCACAACAGATTATAAATGGTTTTCTGCGCGATGTTAAAAAGATATTGAATTCACAATAAAAGAAATTATATTTCCGCGAACTACAGCAATGCCACTTGTTACTCCGGTCAAATGTCGAATTCGACTGAATTTTCTTTTCTTTTATTTGTCGCAATAGCTCTGCCAACTCGACCAGAATGTTGCTGCAAACACCAATGGTGACTAGAATGTCAGGGCTGCAATCCACAAGCAGACAAATTTATTGTGAAATTGGCAAGAGATTTTTCTATTGAAGTTGGTATTACTTAAAAGTCCAGTCCAGTACTAATTTCGAAAGAAAAATTTCTTGACATTTTCACAATTATTTCTTACACTTGTGGATTCTAAATTGTGATCTGGACTGCCTAGGGAATAGATTCAAAAAAATTCTATGAATTCCAAAAATTATATATATCTGAAGTATACTGTAAATATGAAGGCACCATGTCAATTTTGAAGTTTTAGTGGTATTAGGTTTGTATGTCTAATTGCAAATGAAAAATAGTCAAAATTTCTTAAAACTGGCAGTTTAATTTTAGAATACATAATAAGACAGAATATAATTTTTATTAGTATACTAGCTGAAACACGGCGCGTGCTGCTTCGCCTCTCAATAAATAAAACGTTGATTAACCTCCGCCTCTTCGGCGCCCATTAAGTAAATTTGCAGAAACTTGGAATCGTCATCGGTTAGCGGAAGAAGTGAACCGCCTTGATGATACACCAGGCCTTGAACTTTGAATGTGGGCATGAAACCACAGCTAACAATTTCTGTTGCTCTTCTGTTGGAGGGTGAAATGATGAGCGACCTCTTTAAACGCATGACATCTACATGCCACAAGAAATGCATACTCCCACGGTATCGTGAAGCAGAGCTGGCCAAAGGTGAACTGACGTGCATAGATCGTTGTGTTTCTAAATATCTTTATATACATGGATCCATAGGCAAACGCTTAACGGACATATCCAACCAAAAGCAGCAGCAAAGTCATTGAATAATAAATAATAGATGAACAAAAAAATGCAAGAAGTGTTTTTTTTTCTTTTAAACTTATATGGCCCTACAACTGAATATCGGTTGTGGCCGCACGTAGGAAGACGAACTAGCCGCTATAGTTTTCTGCGCGCCAGTCCTAGCCGCTGGAAATGCCAAGCTTGGTCCGCCCAGAACTGGTTCTTCCAACGTAAGCTCGGACACCGTTCACTTATTAGGTTTAGGTTACCCATGTAAACCTTCCGTATTGGAGCTTTCATCTGGATAAGACGACCAGCCCAGTGCAGTCGCTGGTACTACATGCGCTTTAATATGTCAACCTCCTCATACAGCTCGTGGTTCATGCGGATCCTAAACTCATCGCCAACTCTAACAGGCCCAAAAATCTTTACCTGGAACACTCCAAAAGACGCTGTATCCGTTGATATCAGGGTTCATGCTTCCGCGCCATACAGCAGGACCAGGATTATTCGTACTTCAGAGAGTGCTCTACTTCTAATTTGCTTGCTGAGCTCAAAGTAGTAGCGGTTAGAAGGCGTGATTCGACTGATCTGCAGGCTGACGTTGTTGTTGCTGGTTATCTCTGATCACAGATAGATAAAGTTTTCTACAATAAATTGAAATTCTCCACACTCACTGACCGTCCAAGTCGCGCCGATGGTCTACGACACTTGGATTCAAAGTTCAGATAGAGCTTTGAAGAATTTCGTTATTATAGGTGTTTCGAAAGCGGTCTTAAAATCGATAAATAGGTTGTGTGTTTCTTCTCCAGGATTTGTCGTAGAGTTTAAATTTGCGATAGAATTTTATATCCACACACAATTGAAAGGAGACTTTGTGGGGTCTCCTTTGTTGAGGAGGACAGGAACACTGACGTTTGGGAGACATTTAGGGGGTAATTTGCGCGCGCACTTGGAGGGATATTTGGGGGAGACTGGGGACAGAGATTGATGTAAAATGTTTATTTTCATAATTTTTAAAACAAATCCACATGGAATTGGATATCCAAAAACAGCAACATCGGCAGAAATTGTTAGAAAGGTGAAGGCCAGAATTTAACGTAATCCGTGACAAAACGCAGTTCAATTGGCGAAAAAACTTAATGTGTCTGCTCGTAGCATGGGGCATATATTAAAAACTGGCCAAGTGCGAGTCAGACTCGCGCACAAAGGGTACCATTATCTATAAAAAAATCAAATCCGGCGAAAATACTGAGACACCCTTTATAACCATTCCAAAAACATCGCATTTGGTTGCTTCTATAATTTTTGTTAACTTTTTCCACATTTATCAAATTCAGCGTTTCATTTTTCGTCATTTGACTCAGATAGGTTTGAGTATAGCATAAGAAAGGTGCATGCATGCAATAAACATTTAAGCGTCGAATAATATTTGATATTATTTCAAGCCTAAAAGTAGACATATAATAAAGCAGGCTCCTATAAATATGCAGCATTGCATTTATCACTCTCGCACATACAGACCTTGATCGGTATGTGCGAGAGAGAGAGAGAGAGAGAGAGAGAGAGAGACAGACAGAGAGAGAGAGAGACAGAGAGAGAGAGATTATCTGCTAAAAGGTCACGTTTGTTGTATTAGAACCCCCTTTTTTTGGTATTTGTTGTTATAGCTGCCACATAAATACATCAAATTTCAACTGCCTAACTATCACGGTTCATGAGATACAGCCTGGTGACATGCGGACAGACAGACGGACGGCGGAGTCTTAGTAATAGGGTTCCGTTGTACCCTTTGGTACGGAACCTTAAAAATGAACTGCGATTGAAGCCATACAAAATACGAAAACTGCAAAACTCAACATCAGCTCAAAAGGCAGTTCGCCTAGCAAGAGCAAAGGTGTTAAGACACTTGAACGTTAGTGGCGAGCTTGAAAATGTGGTATTTTCTGATGAAAAACTTTTACGATTCCGCAATATGTAAACAAGCAGAACTATGAAAAAGTTTTTCCGATCTCCTACAAGCGTTACAAACTCCGTAACAAAATTACAATACTATTCACACTTTGTGTGAAGGGTACAAAAGTTTAATAATGGTTGCAGAGTTACTTTCTCTTGAATAAAGTATAGTTTATTAAAAAAAATGTAATATCATGGTATAATCCAAGAACCGTACCGAAAACGAAATAAATGGGAGCCGGTACAGAGCCTTGTACGCAGGTTTCGCGCGTAGGAAGGCGCAGCAGTGCGGCTGGTGTCAGTTGTTGTTAATACCAAGTTTGCGGAGGTCATCCTAAGGTTGGTATTTCCAACGCGATATCCCAGCGGTTCCACATCAAATCGTATCCGGGGTTTTATTTGTGTCTTTACTGCTAAGCACCGTGAAACGGTGATAAAGTTATAATTCTAATCATACAAGGTGTGCTTTTTCAGTACGTTGAAATATACTCTGCTGTTAGTACATAGCTAAATATGTATGTGCGTACGCGTTCTTTATTTCTTCTGCCCGTTCTAAAAGTGGCAGTAGTAAAAATGATTCTACATAAAATTTTTTCTTTGCATGAATACATAAAGTCTTTTGAAGTCTAACTGCTTATGTGGCATCTTTATCAACGCTTAACTCTAACGCAACACCATCTTCAATTGATTTTTACTTTTTGGACACTTTCGAGAACGATTAACAATACGTCCTTGTCTTTGTTATTATCATCACTGCCTTCATCAGCGTCTAGGGCCTCCTCGTCATCGCCAACATTTAAAAGACCATTGCCAACGTCCATCGAACCACTCTTTAACTCATTTTCAGAATCATAGGAGTTCTCAAGTTCCTGCAATGCAAAACGTCAGCAGCGAAAAATAATTACGAAGCTTTTCAACTTTCAGTTCTAATTGAACTTTCTTTTGTACATTTTCATCAATTTCCAAGTTTACTGCTTTGATTTTATCGAGCGTCTCTTGGCGATCAGGCTGCTTTTCGATTAGACCTGCCAAAATGTCACACTCCATTTTATTTTTGTGTAATTCCTTGGCAACTTGTAGCTCCTTTTTGCGTGCCCCGATCTCGAATTTCGCTTTTTCAGTGCTCTTCTGAAAATTGCTATTTTGCGTTTTTACTTCTTGCAGCTCCTTCTCGATCAATGAAAGGGTAAGCTCATTCTTGTTCGTTGCAATTTGGCATTCTGATAACTGTTTTATTAGACTGTCGTAGATCTCTTGACTGTAAGAAATGGTTTACATTGTGTACTATATTATATTGGTATAAGTTGTAAATTGATTCTGGTGTACATACTTTTCCTCCGGCGAGTTAGTTTTAGTGTTAGTCCACTGTAAAAATTGTTTCAACATCAAATTAATGCGTTCGTCGTCGCCGTTGTCCAATAAACGGTCCTCAATAATCTCTTCTGTCAAACAAAGCTCACTTTTATCATGAATATTTTGTTTAATATTGTTTTGCTTACCATCAGACATTTTCTACCGCAAATTTCACTCTTATTCTGTCCGACGCCAAAATGCTAAGAACCAAAGACTTTCAGAGAACAGCTGTTAGTGCCAATCACCATGAATAGCATGCAAGTTGAACTTAGCCATTCATTCTGTTTTTCAATGAGTTGCATATGCGCATACAGTGGGATGCAAAGAAGAGAATAGTCGTGGAGCTGGCTTTCTCTTTTGAACTGATCTCATGATTTGATAAAGATTTTCTACATTTACTACTCAAGGCTCACATAATTAGTTTTCGCTATGAAAAGTGAACCTATAAAATATAAAAAGATATTGCTAGTGGGTTTGAGAATTTAAAAAAATGGATTTGTTTTTGAGATTATCTTATTAAATAGTATAAAATGTTTAGAATATTATCCCAAAGTTTTAAGTTAATTAGATTACGATTAGAATTTCAGTGTTCTTTGTACAATCTTCTGCGCGAGCTACCGTTCAATTCAACTGTGTAAACGGCTGGAGCTTAAAGATAAAAATATATAAGCCACTGTTTAATCCTGGTCCTGCTGTATGGCCTGAAGCATGAACCCTGATATCAACGGATACAGCGTTTTTGGAGTGTTCCAGGTAAAGATTTTTGGGCCTGTTAGAGTTGGCGATGAGTTTAGGATCCGCATGAACCACGAGCTGTATGAGGAGGTTGACATATTAAAGCGCATGTAGTACCAGCGACTGCACTGGGCTGGTCGTCTTATCCAGATGAAAGCTCCAATACGGAAGGTTTACATGGGTAACCTAAACCAAATAAGTGAACGGTGTCTGAGCTTACGTTGGAAGAACCAGTTCTGGGCGGACCAAGTTTGGCATTTCCACCGACTAGGACTGGCGCGCAGAAAACTATAGCGGATAGTTCGTCTTCCTACGTGCGGCCACAACCGATATTCAGTTGTAGGGCCATATAAGTTTAAAAGAAAAAAAAAACACTTCTTGCATTTTTTTGTTCATCTATTATTTATTATTCAATGACTTTGCTGCTGCTTTTGGTTGGATATGTCCGTTAAGCGTTTGCCTATGGATCCATGTATATAAAGATATTTAGAAACACAACGATCTATGCACGTCAGTTCACCTTTGGCCAGCTCTGCTTCACGATACCGTGGGAGTATGCATTTCTTGTGGCATGTAGATGTCATGCGTTTAAAGAGGTCGCTCATAATTTCGACCTCCAAATCTTCTATGAATTTTGGTTTACCTGCATCAGATTTATCGAATTTCTTGTCTGTTGACATGTTGTAGGAATACTTCTTGAGTCTGGTAAGTTAAAAAATATTTTTGTTTTTAAATTGAAGAATTTAAAATAGAAATTTATTGTTTCAGTTGAAATTTTGATTTGTATTAAAGTGTCAATATTTTTTGTTTGTTTTTAAGTTTAAGTCAGAGGAAGATCTGTTGTTTAAAAAAGTCAAGAGATTGCAATAGAACCGAAATTTTAATACTCTTCACATGTACAAACAAGTTTATTCTATTGTCTGTTAAAGTAAACGGCGTAGCCAGGGGTGACTGAAGCAGAAGTGTTCCTTACAGAAATCTCATCGAGCTAAGTACATTTGTGAGCTTTATGCTTATTTCACTCGTAGCTTAAGTGGAAATCGAATATCTCAGCTTTTAGTCAAAATATTGGGCATCCATAATCTAATATTACAGTATAGTTACTATACACCAACAACGCAAAAATGGGGACTGGGATGTACAAGATATACTGGGAATACGCTCGAAGGTCCTATCCCGCCGCTATATTACAGTGAATGAATTCGCCGACAAATTGGAAAAGTGGGTTGAGCGGTATGAGCGGGGTAAATCCAATCGCTTCCAGTGGAAATCCTATTGAGTATAAAGTTCGCCCTCAATCGGTCGAACACGAACTTTCATATTGAAGTGATGCTACTCACGCATGCTAACGTCATTGACATCATCGGCACAAACAAACGATGAGTCAGCAAGGCATTTTAGGAGAGTGAGGAACAGTCAGGTCTCATGGGTCTAGCGGTAAACGAGGTCAAGTCGAAGCACTTCATGTCCACTCGCAAACCATCGTCGCATCTTGAACAATCTGTGAATATGGAGAATTTCAACTACAATAATGTAGAAAACTTTGCCGAACTGGGAACAAGGAAAACCAGCAACCATAACGTCAGTTTGGATATCAGGCGAAGAATCACGCGTGCTAATCGATGCTACTATGGAATCAGCAAGTAAATTAAAAGTAAATCCTTTTCTCGATACGCAGATAACAATCTATGACTTTGAGAATCCCAGTACTGCTGTATGGCGCAGAAGCGTGGACCATGGAAAAATGAACAGACAATTGGTTGGCAATTTGCACCAATTTTTACAGAGAAATCTGCTCATCCAAAGATTGTGCACCCCAGCCTAAGACACTGTCTCTGCCACCGGAGAACTTTTACCGGAACAACAACAACAATAAAAATGAAATAAATTGCTTAGAAACAAAAGGAGCAGAACACTGACGTGGCTATATCTTTTCACAATATTAATAAACACTTACCCAAATGTAGTGGTGTCTTAAGATGTCTTTGCCTTTTTTTCTTTGTATATAAAATGTAATATAATTTTTTTGAAATTTTTGGAAATTCTAGGACGAAAAAATATAACAATGTTAGTATTATACTCGTATACTTATACTCGGCTTGCACACCAGAACTGAAAAGTAGTAAGTATAAAAATTCACAGGTAAATTGATCAATTTTTCTGCTCAACTTAGAATTTCAAGGATTACTTTGTTAATCTAACAGAATTCAGTTGAATATTTAAAAAATTGGTTAAAAAATCTGTAGGGAATGCACAGACAGAAGAACATATCCAAATCTACTCGTCTCATCGAGCTGATCACGAATATATATACATATATACTTTATGGGGTCAACGATGTTTCCTCTAATGCATTACACAAGTGTGTGTGAACTGTATAAAAAATGCAGTTTAATAAAATTTGTACATGTTTGCTGTAATTTTTAAGCTATTGTGAAACAGCAAATTTTCGATAGAAAGCAGGCACCTCAAGGCGTTTATTAAAAATACACTACGTACGCATTCAAGAAAAAGAAGTAGGAAAGTCTTTAGCTTGAGGATGTTGCGGTGTTATGTGATAGAATTGAAGTCAAAAGACACATGCAAAAATTGCAACATTAATAAAACCGAATCATCAAATCATAATGTCGTGCATTCAAGACTACGAAATAGCCCGCCCCCATGCTAATGTGGATCTATGCAGACGTTGAAATTGTAAAACACGACAAAAAAAGTATTTTTACATGTTAACTTACCTCAGTCATACGACGCCTTGCAGTCTAAAATATATCCAATGAAGTGTGTTGGTCCAATTTTATGTTATTGTTCACAGATACTCGTAAATTTGACTCACTTTTAAGTTTGAGCACAAATTCCAATTGGTTTTCAATTTCATGGACGGTGCTAACGAGCTTTTCTCCGAAAAGTGAATTATTTGAAATTGAAATAAATTTACACAGAATTCAGGGCCTGCTATTCTATCTATGTTCAAACAAATAAACTCGATGTATTCAACAAGTTTTTATTAGAGCTTCACGTCGTATATGTATATAAAGCCTATTCACAATGATGTCTTATCGTTTTAACTTATGAAAATTTCAAAATAAGCAACAACAAAATGTATTGTCATCCGTTAACGAGTTTCGGCATGTCAAAGCATAGCATCTCAATGTATTTCGGTGCACTGTTTTCTTAGGTGTTTACAGGTGATACAGGCGGGACTTTTCTAATGCCATTTTTGGAGACGATTTGGCTTAAAATCCCACAAAATGGAGAGAGTTGGCAATGGTCGAAATCAGGGTATAAAACTTTAAGTCTAGTTTTTAGAAAGCAATAGTAAAAGCCTAGTTCACGAAAATTATAATGCTGAAAGGAATAAAGGCGCTCACCATAAATATTCTTCTAAAGAAAAGCACAGAGCAACTCAGTCCAAAATAATTGTTGCAATTGTCATTCGACAGAGCACAATTTATCAGGCGGTCAAAGTTCCTCGTCACTTTCGGTTGCTGACAGATTTAAGTTTGTAAAGCGCGCATCTCTTTGTCTAAACTGTCTTCACAATTCGCTGACATTAAATGCATTTCACTTAATCAACCTGACCGTGGCATTGACACAACAAACTGGAACTTACGAACTGGTAATGCCTTGGTTGATCCTTTAGATTTTCTAATGATTTTTTTGATTTATTCCTTGGCGGCAAAATTTCTGTTGGTGAATGGTTACCGTGTGTAATTAACACAACCCTAGGTTGGATTGTTGATGGAAAATGTAATAATATTTTACATTCGAATGTTTATACAAGCAATGTTGCACGATCCCATGTGCTGGATACAACGCTACACAAATTTTGGGAAATCGAGGAGTTTGCACCCAGCAATCTAAAGCACATCACATACACCGCAGAAGAACAACAATGAACTGAACACGAAACATGCCATAGTTCGCACTATAGTTGAGCGATATTAAACTACCTGTGATTTAATCACGGCGACTGAAAAATCACTGATATCAGTGACTACTTGGGCTCTATAACATACAACGATCCAGAGCAATCATAGCTCTAGTGATGGTAAAATACGATTCGAAATATTGATGCCCGCAAATTACCCCCGGCTCTTTTCGTCCGCAGAGTTGGGTTGCAGAGAGGAAAAACTAAACCGAATTTGAACCAATATTTATTATTTACTGCATTTGTTTAGGAATTAAATTTTGTTTTAGTGCTACAGAAAAAATAAAGAAAGAAGAAAGAAAAGGATAAAGTTCACACTACAATACAAAAGTCAAACAATAAGAATATCCTGCGAATATTATACATAATTCAGTAGGCGTAAAGTGATGTTGCATACAGATGTTAAGTAGCAACCAGTTGCGGTTATCCACTGAAATCCACCAAATCAAATTTCAAGCTAATATTAATTTAAATGAAAGTTTTTTTTTGCAAAAAAAGTCAAAATTGCACGGTGGATTTGTATGGGAGCTACCCCAAAAAGTGGGCGGGCAAAAACCTTTAGTCTATGTATGTAAAGCGGCTGACCATAAAAAGGCACCACATTGCATTTCAACCTATTATTGACTTTAATAAAGAAGTTTTCATACAAAAAGTCCAAAAGTGGGCAGTAGGTTTGTATGGGAGCTACCCCAAACAGTGGGCGAGTCTCACCCATTAATGTATATGTCAAGCATTCGTCCACTAAAAGTAACTATTAAGTTGATACTGACTACAATAATAAGATAGTTTCGTCTGGACAAGCTGCTGAAGAGTATATAATCTTAACTGGATTAATACAAGCACTCCGATTTGCACCATAGGTTGGTTTGTGAGCTAGAATATATGGTATTGGGGTCCAATGTGGACGAATGTTAGACAATGTATAGCGACTGATTTTGATATAGGTAATCCATAGCAAACTTTTTCTTTCTAGCTTGGATAAGAAGAAAGTTGCTCATACCAGGAGGTTAACAGGAACGTAGGTTTGTGTATACAGTTTATGTATTATAGAGGACCAATGAATCAATATTATATATATATATATATATATATATATATATATATATATATATATATATATATATATATATATATATATATATATATATTTTGGAGATTGGCGAAGACAATAATAAACTATTTAGTTACCCATACCACTTGCACCATAAGTTTATACAGGGGTTACCTATATGCTATATGGTCGGATTAGTAAACATCCCACAGTGTAGTATAAGGAATATTTTTTTAATCTCATAAACTGAGTGAAAATCATGCATACAAACAGACAGACAGACAGTCAGTCGATTCGTCTGAACTATACTTGGTTTGGTCTCCGTTACCTCCTTCCATGTGTTACAAATTTTCTTACAAACTTGTAACACTACTTTCATGCCACATGTGCAGGGTATAAAAAAAAAAAATGCTGAAAGTACAAGCTAAAGCACGCCTGGCAAAAGTTGATGCCTGGCTAGATTGCTGCCATCTAGCCGCGCAGAAGTGCTGACAGCATGATTTACTTACGCGTCGGACAGAGTAGGCCCGTGTATCCCGGCAGGGGCAGTTTCAATCGAGCGGCTGGTTGCAGGTGCGTTGCTGACAGACGAGCATAGTGGCGCATTTGCTGCATGTGCGTCCCGCCGAGCTGATGTGTCCGTGTCACTCGTCTGGTAGCTGCAGTAGCCACACGTGCTGTGGCAGCCGCTGCGGCAAAAAGCTTAAAACATATGTAAACATATAAAGGATAAAACAAAAAGAGAAATATAGATAGATAGTTAGATAGAGATATGGTGGTAGTGCAGAACTTACGTTCCGTGCAGAAAAAAAAAATAAATTAATAAAAAAAGTCCATACCAACTGAATAGACTGTTGCACTCGAATGGTTTTGTGCACTTGCCGTGCTGACTGTCCGTCACCGGTGTAGCAACAGAGAGAATGAGACAGTGCTCGTTAATGTGCCGTGACATTCAATTAGCAGTTCGTCATCAACATCGTTCACCATAGCACTCACCGTTCATTGGGTCACAGACTTTGCGGCACATCACTCCGGCGGACGACCAGGCATTTCACATTCATTGCAGTTATAGTGCGAGTTTGCCTTGTGTTTCTGCGGTTTCTCGCAGGCCTGCAGCATACAATTGTTGAATTAATAGAATGAATTCTCGTAGTTTGGGTGTGAGGCTTTGTTAATGCTATGGTATGCATTGTCACTTACGTATTGGAGTTAGAGCTTGCAAACTGCTGTGCACCATAATTGCGTCCATACTTGTATGATATGGCAGCGCTTGTGGGCAATTGAAGATGGATTCTGATGTATAGCAGCGTTAGAAGCTGGACACATAGCAGTAATACGCTAAAATAATGGAAAACTATTTAAGATCGATAGCGAGATAAGACTGTAGTTTTTAAGCTATAGTTTGTTACTGACAAGTACCGTGTATCATTAGACTTGTGTTTGTGTTTAGGTTTGTGTTTGACAGCCATTGAATGCAGACATGAGCGGTAGTTTGTTTGAAAGTTTACCATGCATTAAAGGAGGCATCGTAAATCCTAAAAAGTGTAGTTATGGAGCGTCGCCAGCTCGACGAGACAAGTCGATCTAGGCATGTCGGTCCTTCTGTCCGTGTGTTGCTGCACGTTTTTTGCTGTATCAATTTTGAAAATATTTGGTTGAATTCGTGCTAGCTGTGAAATATATGTTTATACTTTCGTGTGAATGGTATCGATTCCACCGAAGTAAAACATTATTTGAAGAGAAACTTCTTTGGAATCGTTGTCATTACAAAATTCGATGAATTCGATGAAACGGAAATTGAAAATTCGATGAATACGATGGCATTTGTTGCGCCCTCTAACGGAAAATATTAGGGTTTTAGGGAATGCTAATAGATGCCCATATCCTCTTGCGGGACCCCAATGATACCGACTATCTCCCACACTCTCCTCTGGTTTTTTGTACCATTTTAAGCTAATCCTCTCCAGAAAATGGCACAAAAAAGAAGATATTCCAGAAACTGATGGCGGTTTCCTGAAGTATGGAATTAGTACCAAAGAATTGTAATGAGAATATGCCACTTGGTCAATCCCGGGAAGGATTTTGTGGGATATACATGTTCCAATGGGTTTTTGGAATGGGCGCTGTAGAACCGAAGCTCTAATACTCTACACACCTGCCCTTTTTGCTTGAGCACGTTGGTGTTTTACTTCAGTTTTTACATTTTTTTTAATGGATGCTTAGGTTTAAAAATTTTCTAAATAAAAAATAATTGTAAATTAAAAATGTTTATTAGAAAGAATAAGAATCAAATTGAAATTTAAAGAAACTTTGCATCGAGCGGGTGTTGAACGCGGATCTTCTGCAGTTTTAGGCAGCACGCTAAACAGTTGGACTATCGAGTTCTCAAATGTATTCTGTTCTAAGTACACCATTTATACAATATCTGTTATAATTGATTGGATTCACCTTTTTATGTAGTTGACCAAATTAAAAAACTATTATTTTAACATTAGTAACTGCTTTAATTCAAACATGTTCGATACAACAAAATAAATACAAAGTCTCTTCTATGTATAAGTCATTTTTGAACAGAAGTTGCATTTGTTTATAAAAAGTCTCCATACCATCAAAGATTGAGGGAATACGGCGCACAGACGAGCAGACATACGGTCGTACGTCTGTGCATGCTTATCAGAGGAGCGGAAGACCATCAATTGTGACTAACGAAAATGTGGACAAAATCAAAAATGCGCTCCGTGACGATCGCAGATTGACTGTGGATGAACTTTCTGCGATGTTTCCGCAAACCTTCAGATCTCTACTATACGAAACAATCACAGAAACCCTCGGATATCGGAAACTGTCCGCGAGGTGGGTCCCAAATGGTTGACGGGAAACTACTTCGAGGAAGGCATCAAAAAATTGATACCCCGCTTCACCACCTGCTTAGAGAGGAATGGTGACTATGTCGAAGAACTGCTTACATTATGTACCAAAGTATCACGTAATTTTTTTGTTTGTCAACAGCTTGACCGCAATCTAGAAATAATTTTGTATGTTATTACGTTTATGCTTTTGTTGTTTTTTTCCCCTCGCTAAAACCACAAAAAAAATATATTGTAAAGCGCATACAAAGTAAGATACACAATCTTCTATTTCTTTCACGCTCGTAGAGTCTTATCCGCTTGTAACTGATTGCTAGCATGCTATCGCTGTCTGTGTGCACAAATGTCACAACTTTATACTGACGCGGTGTTTCAGAGTCATCTGTCATTTAATCTGTTTATACAGTGCTCGATTTTGTCAGCTTATTTCAATTGTTTTTTGCGATTACGAATTTTTTTTCGAATTTTCTTCAAAAACTCAATCGCGTTAAAGTCGCTGAAGACATGATAGAAGGTGTCAATTCCGACTCCACATTCATAAATTGGATTGTAACTGGTGTTGAGACATGCGTTTACAGTCGTAGACATGCAAACCAGTCAAAAAGCTTTGGAAAAGCCCTCTTCGAATTAAGTCGAAACCGAAAAACCACGTCAAATGTCAAAGTAATGATGTTGTCCATTCGGAATTCTTGCCAGAAAGTCAGACGGTTCAAAAAATATTATCTATGTGATATGCGGCGTTATTATGCAGCAAATTTATTGAAAAAGGAAAGATTTGTGGGTTGGAAATTGCTTGGATTTTGCACCATGACAACGATTCATATCACAAGACTATCATTGTGTGTGTGAACGAATTTCTGATCAAAAACTCAATAAACGCTAACAGAAGTTCGGTTAAATGCTTAGAAAATGCGATCTAGCCATGTGCGTCTATCTATCTGTCTGTCTGTCCGTCTGGATGTTGTGCTTATTTTTTGGGTACCAATTTTTATTTTCTTTTCATTGCAGTCAAATAGAGTATTAAAATGGACACGCCACACCCACTTTTTGGCATAGCACCCATGCAAACCCCCGCACACTTTTTGTAAGAAATACTTTTTTATTGTAGTCAATATCAATTTAATAATTCAGTTGGTAACTTGTAATGGACGGACACTACACACACATATATATATATATATATATATATATATATATATATATATATATATATATATATATATATATATATATATATATATATATATATATATATATATATATATATATATATATATATATATATATATATATATATATATATCGATGTGTGTGTCCCCCTCACTTTTTGGAGAAGTCCCAATACAAACACACCGCCCATTTTTGTGTAAACAACTTCTTTATTTAAATCCATATTGGCTTGATATTCAATGTGGTCGCTTTCTACGAACAGCCGCTTTATATGCTTGTACTTATGGGCGTGTCCCGCTTACTTTTTGGGGTAGCCCCAACACAAACCCATAGCTCACTTGTATACATTAGTATTCTTCAGTTAAGTCATCTTATAGATGATCACTTCATACACATCTACTAGTGGCCGTGTACCACCCACTTTTTGGAGTAGCCCATTTTTTTATTTTTTTCAATATAACCAAGAATCATAAAGCGTCAGATTCGGAGAATATGATGCAGTGCAAAGTTCTTCGATATCAGAGGCTGCAAACAAAATTATTAGTTGTTTCAGCGACATGAGCATTATCGTGATGTAAAAATTAGCGACGCAGCTCCACTTTTTGGCGGCTTTCCAAGTTGGCATTTAATCCCAGTTCCTCAGCAATAATTTCTTGTGTCAATTGTGGACCTTTGCCAACTTTAGCCAGTAACAGGGCCACATTTATCATTTTTAGTCTAACTCGGAGCTCACTGATCGGCCAGTGCTTTACGGGATTATATTAACAGCTTCACAGAATGTGCTTCCAAGTGGACCAGCAGGCATCAACAGCAGCAAAAGTGAAAACATAACATTCAGTAACAGACGAGGCACTTGTTCAGGTAGTTCAATGCTAGGCTCACCTCTCGAACAAAAGCTTGCCTACAAGGCTGTAAAATAAGCAGAACGACTTGCGGCTCATCCCACCGCACTGGCAAGGCGATTAATTCGCGAAAGACCTCGACGCAGTAAAAGAAGATTAAAACGTTTCCATCCCAAGGACTTGCCCACCAAAAAATGTATATAAGTAAATATTAGAAAATAGATATACCTGTTACGTCATAATAGCTTTAATTAGTTTTAAATCGTCAAGCTGCCACTTAGATAACATAATACTTATTAAATAAATACTTACAAGAAAAGAAAAAAATATTCCTTTTGTATAATTCATATCCATTCAACCGGATATAAAAGATTCAATTGCTTTGAGAAGACGACACCACAGTTGATAAGGATGAAGATAAGGCTCAAATGATCAAAATTTTTATTAATTAGAAAACCAACAAAGAAAAAAAAATAAAATATAATAATAAAACGCAGAAAACAAAATCATAAACATTTTGATGTTCTTCGATTTCCTTCACACAACACAAGCATAAACTATTTGCGAATTATAAGAGTATGTCGAAACTTTAATTATAAATTGTTTGCTTTACCCAAAAGTCGTTTGTTTAGGTTTTGTGTTGCATTTCAAGTACTATTGTAAGCGTGGCGCACAGCAACTATAGTTGTCCGGTAAACTTTTCAGGTTAGTGGGCAATAAATTTAAATTGTCCTTCCTCTTCTTGGGCTAGCTCCCATACAAACCCACCGCTCACTATTGTGTTTTTGTATGATAAACTTATTTTTGTACCATTCACACATGTCTGAAATGGTATTATCAGTTTTGGTTACCAATTTTTATGCTATTCTGTCGAAAATTTCCACACACAATTCTAATTATTGCAGCTTAATAGAGTGTCAAGATTCACCAGTCACGCCCCCTTTTTGGGGTAGCCCCCATACAAACCCAGCGCCCATTTTTTACTTTTTTTATGAAATTTTTTTTTTATTCTAGGTAATATCAACTTAATATTTGATATGGTAACTTCCGGTGGTCGGATGCTTGACATATACATTAATGGGTGAAACCCGCCCCCTATTTGGGGTAGCTCCCATACAAACCTACTGCCCACTTTTGGACTTTTTGTATGAAAACTTCTTTATTAAAGTCAATAATAGGTTGAAATGCAATGTGGTGTCTTTTTATGGTCAGTAGCTTAACATACATAGGCTAATAATGGGCGTGGTCCGCCCACTTTTTGGGGTAGCCCTCATACAAATCCACCGTGCAATTTTGTGGTTTTTATGAAAAAATTCTTAATTTAATCAATATTAGCTTGAAATTTGATTTGGTAGATTTTAGTGGACAACCGCTTCATATACATATACAAATGGGCGTGTCCCGCCCACGTTTTGAGGCACTCCCATATAAACCCATAGTTCACTTTTATGCATTTGTATGGAAAACGTCAATATCAACTTGAAACTCGATATGGCGGAATCTTACATATCTACTACATCGCATCATTCACATCTACTAGTGGGCGTGTACCACCCACTTTTTGCGGTAGCCACTATTTAAACCCTATTTATGTTTTACAGTACTATTTAAAATAAAGAAGGGGTGATTGACTTAGAGATATTCGAATAGTATTAATACTCTTATTTTTATTATTTAAAAAAAAAAAAAAATGTTTTTGCCAAATGTTTACAAATGGATGTCATCTACACAGATTTTATTAAGGCATTTAATGGTGTAAATCATCGACTGTATTGCTCAAAAAGCTGAGCTGTTATAGTTTTCAAATGTTCTTGCCAAAATGGATTTCATCGTACTTAGAGTGTCGTACTGAACGTGTTTCGTTTTCGCATACGTTTTCTAAGAAAATTAGTGCCGTATGTGGTGTACCTCAAGGTAGCCATCATTCGGATCTTAACTCTTTGTCTTATTTATAAATGATCTTCCTGAGGTTTTAGCTCATGATGTATGCAGATGATGTAAAATTATGTTTGTCATTTAATGAAGTAGTAAGGTCATGATTTATTATACAACTGGTTGTGGGGTGGTACCGCGGCTAAATCAGCAGCCGGTCCAAAACTCTCTTATTGGAACTCTTTTATTGAAACATTTCTTTAAGCCTATACAATTCATTTGTATCTGTTTATGCACAAACAGAATAAGAGAATGAGAACATATGTTTTAATGTGTGTAATATGATTGTAGTATGTAGTAGTTAAGAGATTATAATTAAGAGAAGAGTGCTCTTGCTAAGCGAGAAAAGTCCGTACAATTTTTAGAATTTAATTTCTTTGTTTGAAAATAAACAAAAGGCCCAATTATTCTCCCCACCTTGGAAGCTGCTTCCAAAACAATCCAGGCTACACATCAGTAGGTAGAGGACATAGTCGTGCACGTTGCGTTTTAATAGTTCACCTGGAGTTCGAAGAGTCACTACGCGAACAAATCCATCGGAAGCAGGATGTGTTTCTACCACTCTACCGAGACACCAGCGACCGGGAGGGGCATTGTCTTCTGCTATCAACACCTATCAATTTTGATGTCTCGTTGCGAAGTCGACCATTTGGCACGCTATTGGAGAAGTGTTAAATATTCCGTCGACCAGTGCTGCCAAAAGAAGTTATGCACAAGTAGAATGCGTTGCCACACCGATTGACCATTGACAGTTTCACAACGCTTTCATCAAACGGATCCAGTATCGAATTCAATGGCCTACCAACAAAGAAACAACCAAAGAAAAATCAATATGTGTAGACTTTTCACCTAATAAATATCTGATTTAAGTATTTCATGTTGATTTGGAAACAGTGTTTTTTGTTTGTTTGACATAGCAGTAATTATTTACAATTTCGGTAGCAAAAATTTTCATCGGTCTCAGTACTGGGATTTATTTTAAAACTAAAAGTATCTTAATTTAGTTAATGCTATATATTTATATAAATACGTTAATTCTCTTTAAAATAATGATTATTATTGCTATTGAATATTTGATTATTTAATAATGCAAATATTTCAAAACTTTAACTACTCGATTTTAATGCCGCTCTAGATCTCACGTGTCTTAGAGCTGAAATGAGTGCATCTAAAAAGACAGCCAACACATATTGAAAATTATTAATTAATATAATTACCAAATCCGTGAAATTGTTCAAGTATTCGTATATCTAAATTTGTTGTAAACTCTGTTTCTGCATTTTCGGGCTTCTACTGACAACTCTCCGATTGGTAGGCAGTGGTATTCAACCAAATTTTTACCTTGAGCCTAAACGTTAGGTACTCTGGAAGTAAATTTCTTGTTAAGATATATTTGAGCCACAGTTTGGCAGTTTTTGAGGCATTTTCACTAAATTTTTGGACCATTGACCATACAGTTTAAAACATTAAGTGCATTAAGGCCAATATTTTTATTATTCCATTAACAACTTCAGTAAATAGGGCTGTTATCTCATTATTCTTAAAACATGTCCAGGACTTAGTCCCAACTTAGTCCAACTTCTTGAAAAATTCATCTAGTCTCACTATACCCATAGAGTAAAAGGATATATTAAGTTTGTGCAAATATGTATTATAGGCAGATTGAGGCGTGGCAAAGCCCACAACACCATCGAAAGCTGAGTCGATCTAGCCATGTCCGTCTCCGTGCATCCATCCGTCCGTCTGTATGTTTGAACAACGAGATCTCGGAGAGAAAAGGGAAAAAGTTTGGCATATTGATTTAAAAAATAAACTGAACTGCAAGAACAACCAACATAGTAAACAACAAGAGAACCGAAGCTTTAAACCGAAAAGTGTTCGATGGGTTTGTTTGGGTGTTACTCATGAAAGTGTGCTTGACATGGTGATTGCGACATACTTTTGCCAGTTCCGGAAACTTTCTAGTGTCCCACGTATATGTAAACCGGTTAATTTGACCAACGTGCAATGAGATATTTATTCAAATTTGAAAAATAATCCAAGAAATCCAAATATGTTGATGTTATGATGTTAAGCAATTCGACTCGGATCAAATAGGTAGAGTACTGCATTGCAAACTTTCTGGGTACATAAAGCATATTTTAATTGAATCAACTAGATTTTGGTTAGTTCTTCTTTTATAATATTGCAGAAAATATATTTAGTAGTGAATATTAATTGGGTGGTCGAACTAGGCATTACGTTTTATAGGCAGCATAACAGTCGTGAAATTGAAAATAAGAATATGGGGTGGAAAAATCTATATAATATTATAAATAGGTAAAGTTTGTGAGTTTGTGGGGTTTCAGGTCTCTGGATCTACTGAACCGATTTTGAAAATTCTTTTACCAATAGAAAGCCACGTTATTTGTGAGTGTCATAGTCTATTTATTAACCCGAAAAATGAAAAGACTCTTATATATTTATAATGTAATATATTTGTCTTTGTTTGTTTTTCTGACGGAAATCCAAAGATAACACTCTTTGTCATCGATTTTTGGAGTGTATAAAGTACTTTCGGTAGCAAAAATTGTTGTTTTCTGAGTACTCGATGAAAGCCAGTTCGTGCTGAAAATGTTTGATTGTTGTTTGACAGCGTTTTTTTATATAAAGCTTTTCGGTAGCAAAATTTTTCATCGATCTCAGTATTGAGCTTTAAAAAAAAAACTTTTATTAACTAAATTACTTGTAATTTCTTCATTACTTTAGAAGTTACGATTGTTGCAGCCAAAAATAGTCAGAATGCCCACTGTGCGACGATAAAAACGATATTTACAATGACAACAATGAGCAAAATGTTTAAAAACACCAGAAAGAAACACAAAAAAAGTTAAATGAGTTACATAACCAAAATTAGTTATTGTTGCTTTTCAATTTTGACAGAATAAAAAGATAAAATGGGAAGTAACTTCAAAAGAAATGCACAGCAAAGGGAAACTTAAACTGTCTATTAAGCCTAATAATTTCCGTTTCCGGCGTAAAACGAATGGAAAAAGAGAGACTAGTGGCAGAGAAAAAAGAACAGCCAAGAGGGAGGGAGAGAGATCAATAGTGGGAAAAATTTATAAATGCTGCAAAAATAAAATAGATTTTCTCCATAAGCAAAACAAAATGGCGTACGCACAATATACATTCGCTCAATATGTGTGTACTTGTGTGCGTGTGTGTGTGTGTGTGTGCTTGTGCTTTTGACAGCTGTCAAGGTGTCGACAGCGGAAATTGCGTCGGAAATTCAAAAGTGCCATTTACGCTTTTCCCCCACTGTACTAGTTCTACATACTTAGTATACGGTGCAAGTTTGTACCTTGTTTATGTCGTGCAAGACAACTTTTACTAAATATTAGGTATACTATAATGCGAGGGGTCTAACAAAGGTCCGCTTAGTTTTGTTTTGTTTCTAAAAAAAAATTCAAACAAATCACACAATTACCTTACCACACTATATTTTTTTACTTACTTACTCATCTACTTGATGATACTACTCTGCAGTAGCTTGGCAACACTCCGAGTCATACCGAGTGTTCGTCATAGGTCTGGTGTGACCAATGACCTCCTTGGCAGACGTATCCATGGAATGGGAGATATGTCTCCACTGCTCACCTATATCTTCAGTAGCCGGAGAGGAACAGTTAGAAACAGTTAGGAGAGTCTGGCTGAAAACACGTTGGCTGTAGTTTTCCAATGTCTTGCTTTCGTTGAGAGTTGGGACGTGCCACGCTGAGAATTCTTCGTATAATTTTTTGTCATCTTACGGTTCTCATCGAGTTTAGGACCCGTATGAACCATGAGCTGTATGACCTGTATGATGAGGTTGACATAGTACAGCGCATAAAATTCCAGAGGCTGCAGTGGGCTGGTCACTTCAACTGGATGAACCTCGAACGTTCCCCATTTATTTAACTACTTAAATTTTTTTTTTTTTTTTAACTCAGTTTTTATTTGTAATTTGTCTTAGGACAATAAACAAATTGCTTGAAAAATTTAATTAATGATAGAATTGTTTAAGCTCCAATGAGCTCAAATAATATATATTACAATCTATTTTGGTTATTCTAGATTTGTGTCTAAAAGTGGAAGATCTAAAACGTGGGATCTTTTTAAGCGTCGTGTGTTAGAGCTATTATCTAAGAGATCCAGAGCCAAATTATTGTTGTGATTGTGAAGCCGTTGTATATAATTCACTGCGCATCTTTTTATTTCATCTTTAACAAAAGGCATGTTTAGGTCTTTATACCAAGGAGCGCCTGCAATGGTTCTTAGTGTCATGGACTGGTATCTTTTCTATGTTAGAATTGCTTGCAGTTCCCATAGCTGCATAGCGTATGTCCATACGGGTTTAAGAATAGCCTTGTAAAGACGAACTTTGTTCTCAAGGCTTAGTTGCGAACGTGGTCCTAAAAGACAGTACATTTTTTAATTTTTCGCTTTAAGTGCATCTGCTTCGATTTTATATGGTGCTTCCATGTGAGTCTTCGGTCCATATTTACTATTACTATTACTAACGGGCAGTTTCCTTGCCTTAACGAAAAAATCACTTGGACCGATTGTCGGACGTTGACTGCTATTCTACACATAGTCAACCACTTTTCGATCAAACGGATGCACGTACTGTGATGCGTCTGCTGGAGACGTGCTACTAGCAATGATGGCAGTATCATCAGCATATGTTGCAACCTCAACATTACGACTAAGAGGTATGTCAGCCGTAAAAATTGTGTATAGGACTGGTCCTAACCAGCTTCCTTCCAGCGTGGATGGTGTGTAGCTTGGATAAACTATCCTGCACTTGGACATTGAATATTCTATTTTATGTGGTAATATCTATGTGGTAATATGGTGCGAGTAGCAGTTTTTTAATTTTAGATAAAGGCCAGAGTGCCTATGAATGGCAAATTTTTAATTTGGCTCTCTGTATCTCCGGTATTACTTGCACAATTCATTTTTCAAAAATATAGAACTGTAAACATTTCTCAATAAAAAAAAAAACAGACCTTCTAAATCTTAAACGGTTCAAAAGTTACAGAATTTTGTCCAATGTAAAACGTTTTTGAACCACTGTGCGTTTCTCGTCTCCGTGTCAATCGATTTTACTTAACTGAAAACATTTATTCTCGTAAGACAATTGTTGTGCCTCTACTGTTTTAGGATTATTTAAAAATAAATAAAGTCTCAGCAACTCTGCCGACTGCTATTAGACCCCTCGTATAACACATATGTATCAAGATGCCATTTTATACAATTTTTGGTTAGCTAGATCAATGAATGAATGTATGCATTGACTGAATGACTTGCTTGATTGCCAGCCCATTGCTGCTACAATGAAAAGGGGAATGAAATTAGCCGCAAGCAGTTGACTTATAACGGAAATGTGTATTCCGGCTGAAATGCTTCAAGAAAAAAAAAAATTGATTTGTTAACGGAAATGCTAAAGCAGCAGCAAAAGAGGCCGTCAAAAGAGTTGTGTTGCATAGAAGTTTAGCGAATTATAGGGGAAAGATTGTGTTGGAGAGTTTAAAAAAAACAATATCCTGCCAGCTGCACAGTTTGAATTTATAAACCAATAAATTAATAACCAAGCGTTGCTTAATACACACATATGTAGCTAAATGTAGAATAAATTGCATTGCACGTATTAATAGGTTGTTTTTTTTTCTAACCAAGAAATAGTATTATGATAATAGGAAATTACGATAATCTGGAAGGTCAGTGACTTTTTGAATTTAAATGCAACACTGTTCATCTATTCATATACTATGGTAAAATTTTAAGCAATCTGCATCATTAAGTATGTGTTTGACAGATATTGAAAGCAGTAATGAAAGGCGGACGGACGGACGGACAGTAATCAGTTGCCGTGCCGATCCGACCAAACAAAACATCTACTGCTTGCTCGCTGATGTGCTGCCATGGATTCACACTTTTATCCATGTTCTTGAAAGGATGCAAGAAATTGACAATTTTGCGGATAAAATACGTCAAGCACTACTTCGAAGTTAACAGACGATTACGTTTGAGATCAATTTCGGCACCAACCTGCTTTCTGTTCATCGGTATGCCTTTCATGTGTGGTTTCGATTGCTGTCAAATACAAACTTAATGATGCAGATTGGGTACTTCAGAGACTATCTCCAAATCAATATAATTTGAAATTCAATAAGTCACTGACTTATCAAATTGCCCTCGTAAGTTTGTGCGAATGTATGTAATAGGCAGATGGAGGCGTGACAGACCACATAAAGTATAAAGTATACTTCTTTATTGCAGTCAATATCAATCTGAGTTTCGGATTTTGTATGAAAAACTTTTTTATTACAGTCAATATAGACTTAAATTCGATATGGTGACTTATATTGGACAGCAGTTTCACATACACCCCTCGCCACGTGAAAAGGACACCCTGTACACTTTCTTTGCAATTGCTCATAACTCAATAGAGGAATGATGAAATAACGGTATTGTTGCGCGTTATGTTTGTGCAACAGTTCTTTACTCTCTGTGACAAATTGCAAGTTCATTTTTAATTTAGTTTGATCGTTATTTTTGGCACTTTTTTCATACCATTCACAAATAGTGTGAAATGGTATTATCAGTTTGTAGACCCCATAAAGTATATATATTCTTGATCAGCTCGACGAGACGAATCGATCTAGCCATGTCCGTCTGTCTGTCTGTCTGTCTGTCTGTCTGTCTGTCTGTCTGTCTGTATGTTGTTGCGCATTTTTTGGGGACCAATTTTTATGCTGTCCAGTTGAAATTTCCTTGCAGTTTTTATTGCAGTGTAATAGAGTGTCAAGATTGTCCCGCCACGCCCACTATAGAAACCTACTGCAGACTTTTGACTTTTTGTAAGAAGACTTCTTTATTAAAGTCAATATTAGGTTGAAATGCAATGTGGTGCCTTTTTGTGGTCAGGCGCTTAACATATATAGACTAACAGGCGTGGCCCGCCCACTATTTGGGGTAGCCCCAAAAAAACTTTTTTATTAAAGTCAGTATGAGGTTGAAATGCGATATGGTGCCATTTAGGAGAGAGCCGCTTCACATACATATACAAATGGGCGAGGCCCGCTCACTTTTTGAGGTAGCCCCCATACAAACCCACCGTGCAATTTTGTGGTTTTTATGAAAAAAACCCTTCATTTAGATCAATATTAGCTTGAAATTTGATTTTGTGGATTTTAATGGACAACCGCTTCATATACATATACAAATTTGCGTGTTCCGCCCACTTTTTGAGGTAGTCCCATATAAGCCCACATTTCACTTTTATGCATTTGTATGGAGAACGTCAATATCAACTTAAAATTCTATATGGCGACATCTTACACATCTACTACATCGCTTCACATACATCTACTAGTGAGCGTGTACCACCCACTTTTTGAGGTAGCCCAAGTAATACAATAGTAACACTTTGAAATATATTTCAGGTGCAGAATAAGAGTCCATGTTACATTTGACTATCGGCATTGATCTCGTTCATACGAACGTTCGAAATTTTGCGTTCGGTATTGTTCCTCAGCTTATCTAATGTTGTTGGTTTTTGGCATTGTGCCATTGCGACAAAGCACAGGTCGACGACGAACACATCACAAAATATCGCCGAACCAAACCAAAAACCAAAATGAGCCGAATCTTTCGATTCCACGCCGTTCACAGGAGTTGGGAATCTCTAAAACTACATTGTGCTGAATTTCGCATAAAGATCTTGGTCTACACGCTTAAAGGAGCAAAATAACTCAAGAATAGAAACCTCTTGAGGATGATGCAACAATTTGATGGAAATTTTGAGTTTCATCGAAAAAGCATCTTCAGCGATGAAGTTCATTTTTCGTTTAATGTGTTTGTATGTAAGCAAAACATCCTTTATTAGAGACTGCTTCAAGAGACTCCACTTTATCTAAAAGCTAACAATGTGATGTGTATTTCATGCTGAAGATATAATTGCACCATATTTTGTCGTCGATGAAAATGATCGCCATGTTACCATCAATGGAGTTTATTACAAGTATCGTGCCATGTAGGAAGACTATTTTCGGCTAGAATTGGATGGGCTTGACATCAGTCATATGTGGTTCCAACTAGAGTTGAGCGATATTTCACGAACTGTGATTCAATCACGGCGACTGAAAAATCACGAATATCAGTTGCTACTCAATATTGTAAATGTCGGTGATTGAATATCATTTATTGCTTGCTAGTGCCACTGTGATTCATGGCGTATGAGTAATATATCATGCATATCATCAACTGATATTCGTGATTCGTGATTTTCAGTCGCCGTGATTGAATCACTGACTATCGCTCAACTGATATATATTGTATCAATATCAAGTGGCAACTGATAAAAATTGGTAAAGAATTGTAATAAGGATATGCCACTTGGTCAATCCCGGCAAGGATTATGTGGGATATACTCGTACATGTTCCAATGGGTTGAGAGGCGTTGGATGCCAGCAATGCCGTGTCGTCGGCATACGTAGCAGACGTGTAAAGGACGGGTCCTAGTGCGCTTCCCTGTGGTACTGTGACTATGACTTCTTCTTTTATTTGGGTTCTTATTTCCCCACATCTGACAAAAAAGTTAATGCGCTCAAGGTAGGACCTGATAAAGGTGTAGTTCAGGTGCTGGTAGGGTTGTCTTCAGCTTGTGAAGCAGGGCAGCATGCCACACCTTAAGGATTGCTTTACGTTCAGAAAGAAGGCCGAACAAAATTTATTCTCCTCAAATGAGGATTATTTCGGCGCATTTCCACTGTCTGGGAAAATGGCCTAGCTGGAAGCATTTGTTGATGATGTTGACGAGTAGCTGTATCCCATTCGCAGGCCCTTAATAAAATGAAATGTGTGCGTATTGTGTATAACAGTGCACACATGATGTGTATAACAGATTTGACAACCACGTGAGCGTGACGAATCGCAAAAATTGTTCATATATTGATATGTTGATATTTGTGAATTTTCACAGAAAACTATAATATACTTACTATTTTTTTTCATTGTTATACCAATGCGAGAGGTAAATTCTCAAGACCATATGTTCTTTGAAACTTGTGTGTAGCGTTTGAAAGCTTTAAAATTACTGAATTTTACATAACATTTTTGTATCGTTCTTCTTTTTTCGTTAGCTCCATCACCCACCTTTGGCGGTCTGTTTGTTTTTCTAAAACGTTTAAATTTTATTTTTCGTCCTTGCTAGCCTTCTTACCCTACACAACAGCACTAATACATATTAAGTAAAAAGAATTTTACGCCCACAGAGTATTTTTGCAGTATTTTTGTTTCAGTTTATTCGTTTCAATTTTCTCAAACTTTTTTTGTGACGTTTATTCGTTCATTACTTGTGGTTTCAGATGTGTTTATTCGTATTCTGTCCGCATATTCATTCATGTAGCCATTCATTCATTCTAGCTTTTGTTGTATGTTGTCTGGCCACTTGTAGCCATAATAATAGTGTATGTATATAATATCTATATACGAGTATACATACGTATACGTTTATATAGCTTAAAAAAAATCTCTTGACGACGTTTTGCAAGTGAGGAGAGCCTACTTGCAACTCACATAACGTTCGGCATCAATTTTGTTACGTAAAATTTTTGTTTTTGCCCATGCTACGTATAACAGATGTAACAGCCATTAGTATAACGCATTATGAAAAATAGCTAATATTGCACATATTGATAATTTACGTTGCTATATCTCGGTTCACGTAATTTTCACAGAAAAGTATAATATATCAAAATTTGCCCAATCTTACAATGTATTATCACACCAAATATAAGAACGAAATTTTGGTCTCAATTTTTGGCAAATCGACTAAATGTACTTTTTAAAACTTATTTTTGACGTGATACAGTCTATTAAATCGGTTGGTTTAGCGCAGAAGCATGACTCATTTCTGACGTTCCGTTTACCGTTACGACACGACACTAAACGAACGAAAAGCAAAAGGCGGAACATGTAATCGTACACATATGAATGCATGTGACGATTGTGTCGTTCCGCCTGAACAAGCAAGCGATAGACAGACCAGCGTGCATTGGCTTGTTGAAAGCTATAGTTTTGTGTGTGTGTGCGTTTGCGAATTAGTGTTATCTAGTGCGCGGTGAGGTGCGGTATGCACTTGGTAGAATGTATGAATAATAACATTGTAAGTGTACATGTACAAAGTAAACAAAGCACGCACACTATAGATCAAGGAAGACGACAATAACAGTTACTTTTGCATTTGAGTACCAAAAACAACAACAAAAGGCTTAGATTTTCCTACCAAAATCCGGCATTTTGAAAAAAGTTGTGAAACAAGATCTTCCTAATGTTTTGTGTACTAAAATCCTTTATCAAATTTATAGTTTCTACAGGAATCAAACAAATGCACACATCCATACAAACTTGTCACAATTTTTAAAAATTCATAACTTTTGTACGAGTAATTCGATTTTGGGTTCGTTAGATTAGTCTCGATGCCAACAATAAATAAATTTGTGATAGCTTCATATGAGCCCAAATACCCCTTGCAGTGGTTACTTTTAACCCCCTATATATCAGACTGGGATAATCCGATTTTATATGTTTCAACATGTTCTGAATATACGTTTTAACCCTTTGATGACCGCTTCTGAACTACTCTGAAATTTTCGAATCCGACAGCGACATCGGATTCGTGTTCAGCGTCCCAAGGGTGTGAGGTCATGCAAGGGTGTGAAAAATGGTGGTACCTATATGTCCCAATGGTCGTCAACGGTAAAAATGCGATGATGAATCGATGACAATGACCGTAAATTCGGATATTACTTTTCTTGAAGAAGACGCTACCGTTCTACAGCTTACAACACAAATCGAAATCGATGAAGTACTTACTGAAGGTGAACAACCATCAACTAGCGCTGCTGCACGTGAGAGGCCACGAACACCTGAGTCTGTAACCTTCAAGTGGAAAAAGCCGAAGGACGATTAAACTCTACAGATGTTCACTGATCCAGAGTTTGATTACGGAAAAGTTTTGTTGCCAGTTACGAAAATTGAATGAAAGTCGGCATTGGCGAATCGGCTGTTCTGCATATGGCGGAAGGTCTTGATGACAAGGGTAACGTATTGTATTTCGATAATTTGCAACCATCCGATATTGCTGCACAAGCTAAAAGAGAGAGAGAGAGACATAAGATCCTACGGTACTCTTCGCTCCAACCGTACACATAGGCCAAAATTTGATGCCAACAAGAAATTCAAACGTGGCGAATACCGCTGCTTGTTGATTATTGGTGTAGCTCTGTTGAAGTGGATGAATAATCGTGCCTTATTGTTGGAGTCTAATTTTCTAGCTCTACTTAAATGATCGAATCATTCAACAACCGCAAGAAACCACTATCAGAAGCTATAAGAGAGGGATCTAAATGATTCAAACTTGCGGAGGTCCCTACTCTGTCCGGTCGTAATCTCTGCAAAAGTGAAACGCAACGTAAGAGATGTATTGTCTGCTGCAAACAAGGCAAGGACAATCACTATTTGTGCCTTTTGGCAAGAAACTATTTTGCTTCACCAATGAACATAATTGCTACTAAATTTTTCAGAAAAAATGAACATTCAATGTAGAGTGTTGGAATTAATTTTAAAGGATCCATAAGAGATGGCGTAACTAGCAATAAATCGCATCGGATAAACATGTGACTATATTCATTTGAAAGCCTACTTCATAAGCTTCAATTTTAGGTATGTGGTAAGTTTTGCTTTTGTAGTTTCATTTGAAGGAAAAAGCAGCTGAGGCCCATCTTACGCTTTGTGAGGCTCACGGGGACTATGCTCCATCGATTTCAACTTGTGAGTACTGGTTTCGTCGGTTTAAAAGTGGTGATTTTGATATGGAGGATAAAGAACGTCCGGGCCAGCCCAAAAAGTTTGAAGATGAAGAATTGGAAGCATTACTCGATGAAGATCCGTGTCAAAGCATTCAAGAATTGTCATAATCATTGGGAGTTGACTTGTCAACAGTTGGCAAATGCCTCAAAGCCATGGGATTGATTCAAAAGCCAGGAAATTGGTTGCCGTACGAATTGAAGCCAAACGGCGGAGAAAGGGGATTTTTACTTGCGAACAGCTGCTTCAACGCCATAATCGTAAGAGTTTTTTGCATCGTATTGTTACTGGCGGTGAAAAGTGGATCCATTACTACAACCCAAAGCGAAAAAATCATGGGGACCACCCGGCCAAGCATCAACATCGACGGCCAAGCCGAATATTCATGGTACCAAGCTCATGCTCTGTATTTGGTAGGATCAGAAGGGTGTTGCGTACTATGAGCTGCTGCAACCTAACCATACCATCTTACCAACAATAATTGACTCAATTGAGAAGAGCATTGAAGCAAAAACGGCCGGATTATGCCAAAAGACACGATAAGGTTGTTTTTCAGCATGACAACGATCGGCCACATGTTGCAAGATCCGTCAAGGAAACGTTGGAGGCGTTGTATTGGGATGTGCTACCCCATCCGCCTTATAGTCCAGACATAGCTTCTTTTGACTACCACTTGTTCAGATCGATGACCCATGCCCTGGCTGAGCAGCGCTTTACTTCTTACGATAATACCAAAAAATGGGTCGATTCGTGGATTGCCTCAAAAGAGGAGCCGCTCTTTCGACGCGGAATCCATATGCTGCCAAAAAGATGGGTAAATGTTGTAGCGAACGATGGACAATACTTTGAATAATATACATTGTAGCACTTTTTTTTTAAATAAACGCTCAAAAATCGAAACCGAAATTCCTTTAAAATTAATTTCAAATAATGTCATTGATTTCTACCATTAACGTCCACTGGGACATAGAGGTTCTGTCAGATTGTGTGGTGGCGTGGTTGGCCAGAGTGGACTATCCTTATTTGGAACCTGGAAGGTTGCTAGCCACTTCTGCAAAAAACTTTGGACATGTAGCTCCACTCACTTCCAAAATATTGTAGCAAGAAGAAGGGGATGAAAAAGTTGGGGTGATCTGGTAGCCAAAAGGATAAATATGCGCTTGAAAAGCAGGTACTGTCCGAGAGCCACATTCATTCCCTTTTGAATGATACCTTGTTGAGAAAAATCGATTCAATAGTTTTTCTAAAAAAATATTCAATATTAAAAAGTCACCGGTGTGCCAGTGGTCGTCATAGGGTTAAGACTTTTTAATTGGTGTATAACAGTTCCCGAACGGAATTATCAGTACAATGTTCGTTATTGCTCGTATAATTCGTACTGCAGCCACACTGAGTTGGACTTTCGTCACTTGCGTGGACTACTATCCACAGTGATATATAGAATATAATGAAACAAAATAATAGCAACACCAAAGGAAAGTTTCTGACAGCTCCATTGACATTGATTCGAAACAAAGTCGTAGGTCGTACAGCATTCATCAATCACGTTCAGGCTTCACTGTACACACTTTGCCTGTAACAAGTTAATACAATTGTCCAAGCTGTCATTGTTTACTTTTGTTATTATGTCTAAGTGATTTTGTTTATACCCTGCACATATTTTATTGGAAATAATTTTATTGGAAGGCGAAACAAAGTCTTTTCTATAGACGAGAGTAACTTAGTATCAGGTTAATTAGAAATAAACTTACATCTTCACAATTTAAACTTCTTTCTCATTTTTATACAGAAGAAAATATCCAATATATATTGTAGTTGTGAAGATGTGAATTCTATTGTATTATTAGCTGAACTCTCTTCGTTTAAATAATACAAATAATACAAAGTCGGGCGTGAGACAGAAATCTCGTATGGCTCAAAATCTCCACAGCTAAATTTTATGAACGAAATTTAACGATTTTGAGGCGAAAGAGATTTCTGTGTCACCTCCGTGTTTGCAGAGTTTTAAAAATGGATCAAGGCAAATTCTCTGTTGAAATTTTCAACATTTTAAGATATAAAAGTGCAAATGAAGTTTGAATGAACTCTTACTTGCTTCACTAAACTGTGCGCAGGGTATGGAATAGTCGTGCAATTCGAATACTATATTTTTGCTTTTTTGGCTTATATACATTTGTAATTTTTTTTTGCTCCCTTATTTCACTGCGACATTGAGCACTTTTCTTTCAATTTCAATTGTTCATTCATTTGTTTCGTTTGTTTGTTTGCTTGTTTGTTTGTTTGTGGTTTATGGAGTGAGTCCATGCTTTTGTTGAAGATTTTCTTGTTAAACAAGAAGTTTAATCGTATTACAAAGTGTATTGAAACAATTTAAAATGCCAATAGAATTGTATCTGCTTGAAAATTTAAGCGCCCCGTTTTTCAAGGTTATAATTTAATTCACATTTTCGTAAGTAAGTTCCTTCCGGTACACGGAACCAGTCCAAGAGTGGGGCGAGTCACTAGTCCCAGCACTAGTTTCACTTATATTTCGTTTACATGGTTTCGACTGACGAATTTAACAATCTTAATTTACACACTTTGTGTTACCATACATTAGCCTCTTTCACTAGTTCTGACGGACTTACTTCACCAGTGAAAAACGAGAAAAAATTTCGCTTGTGCAAACAAAAATCTATACTTAATAATATTATAAAGAGGTAAAGTTTCTGAGTTTGTGAGGTTGTAGGGGGTAATCTCTGGATCAACTCAATCGATTTTGAAAATTCTTTTAACCCGAAAAATGTAAAGACTTTTTGTGGTAGTCGAATTTCCGAAGTAAGTCGGAGAAAAAACGAATACTGCCCTAACGATGAGAGATGTACTATGATTGAGTTCTAGAAGAACAGTTGTAGAGCTTGTTAATGCCTACAAAAAAGTCAGCGGCAGCATATGTTTAACTTTTATATTTAAGTCACAACAAGTAGTATTTTATATTAAAAAATAATATTAAAATTAATAATAAAATTCCTATACGAGTTAATTGGGTCGTGGAGGGCATGGGAGGTAGGGTAAGGTGGGAGGGAGAGAAGTGGTATGACAAACGGTTGGAGGGGCTGGGGAAGGAGAGGTAGGGGTAGGGGAAAGGGCAGCAACGCACCGGGTTAATTTTAAAAAGGAAAAGGCGGTAGTAGAATGGGGGAAGGGAAAGGGGAGTGTTGGGAAAGAGGTAGAAGAGGTAGAAGAGGGACAGGGGAATTAGAATGTTTGGTAGGGTAAGGGATCATAGGGAAGGAGAAGTAAAGGTAAAGCAACGCGCTGGGCACAATTTAAGATGGAGGGATGAAATGTTGTAAATATACATGTTAATGGGATCGAAGTTGGCAGGGAAAAGGTGTGGTAAAGTAAGTAGAGGAATGGGGACCAACGTAAGGGGTGGTTGGAGAAGGGGTGGAAGGGTCAGAAGAAGAGGGTTAGGAGAATTGGAGGTTTAGTAAAGGGGCATGGGGAAGGTGTGGCAGGGAGAAGGTGGATCGGGGGGAAGGAATGACAGCGGAAGGGAGAGTCATGGGGTACCAGCTAGTAAATAAATAAAAACGAGTGCCTCTAACCGGTAGGCGCGGTTCAAGTAAAACTTCTTTGACTGTTTTGGCAAGTATTACTAATACGATTAAACTTAAAATAAATATGTCGAAGCAGCGCCATATACTGGCCATTAGAGGGCGCAAACAACACTATTCAGCTGTATTAGCTCAATCTACAATTTAATTTTTTAATTATTTCAATCAGGCTCAATTCAAAATTCGATATGATGGACATTCTAATGGACGGAAACTTCACGTATTCTCAACTAAAATGCACCCAAGTGATCGATTTTCTGAGTCACATGCAGATGAATATTCACAAAACCAATTTTATTGTTTCTTTATTTTATTTTAAAACTGGCTACCGGCTGCATTACCGCAGTCTAGTGAATTCAGTAGTCCTCAGTAATGCAGCGTGGAACTGGTTCTATCTATTGGTTTTGCCACATGCACACATAATAAAGACATGTATAAACACTTCAATACACATAACACACACTTATGCTACGGTTGAAGAGAAATTGAATAAAATTTAAGGAATACTTATCGGTGTGCTAAACAGAGTTGTCATTGATACATAATTGCTTTCTTTTTTTTTTCCGCGATGTCATTTCGCTTCTGCGTCGAATGTAAAGCCGACGCTCTAACCATATATAATATATACAATACATAGGTAAGTAATTTCATACAAACAATTGTCACAAAAAATTTTGTTAACGGGAGCTCCCATACTCTGTTTTGCTCGTACAATTAGTAAAATATGTACCATACTGAGTTGAAACTGCTACAGAGGGCGATATCCTTCTAATTCTTGAGACGCTCATTGAAAAGTCAGTCCAAGGAGTTCTTGGCAAAATGCCGGAAGTATGTGAGCTACTGGAGTTGGCCGCACTAGAATGATATGATATACTATTATGATCCAATAAATGTTCACACTGAAATGTATAAAAATAAAAAGTAATGAAAAACTGCTGAAGAATTCGTGGCCCAATCCGAAAAAGTACTCTACATTTTACGTGTTTCACATATTTTAAATTGTGTTTTTCTTTTTTCGATTACAGAAGTGTTACAGCAAACGCTTTCACCTCAAAATCTCGAAATTTCATTCATAAAATTAAATTTTTGTTGTTATTAAAGAGGGTCAAACAGTTAATGGCTATTACAGCTTATACAATTTAAGTTGCTTGCGAAACAGAATAACAGCACAAAGTACCCTTAACTCAGAAACTATGCCGGAAAGTTGAAGAACATAATGCGCCACAATTTAATTTACATAATGAGAACATCAGGTTTAAAATAAAGGTACAGTCTTGCTTTAAAAACGCAAAACCGTAACAAAAAAAAAAAAGAAAAAAAAATAAGAAACGTATTAACTTTAGTTTAATCGAAGCTGTAATACTCTTCACTCTGGCTAATTTATGCTCGGCAAGGCTGGTGTTTCACTTTAATTTCTACATTTTTGATGGGGTTCTTAGATTAAACAATTTTTTACATAGTACAAATTATTAATATATGTATTTAGCATGTATATTATATTATTCAAACATGTTCGATACAACAAAAGAAATACAAAGTATTTTTGTATGGGAGATTTATCTTCTATGTATTAAATCGCAGTCATTTTGAAACTTGTTGCTTCTGTAGTCTACATACCAACTTTCAAAACAATATTTCAAAAATTGAGTGACAGACAGACAGACAGACAGACAGACGGACGGACGAACATTTTTAGTTCGACTCATCTCGTCGAGCTGATCAAGAATATATATTTACTTTATGGGGTCTCCAATGTTGACTTTAATGAGTTACAAACTCCGTGACAAAATTATAATACTATTCACACTCTGTGTGTGTACAGTATATAAACACAGACCTTCACAGTGCTTAACAAAAGCACAACAGACCGACGAACAAACGCCCAAAAGTCGTCTACAGTCATGAGCAAACATTGCGCTATGGTGCTACCCTTTTACAAAACACGGATGTAAGCTCTGCATAGTCCCTTTGAATGTATATGTGAGTAGTTCCTCGTTTTAAATATTTTTTTTTTAGTCTTTTTTTGTAGCACACAAAAAATTCACACTTTTTAATGCGATAAATTTACAAGGCAACTAGGAAATCTGCAGCCGACAGTCGTAAAGTAGGCAAAGCCAACTGTGAAACACACGCCGCACTGTGGTTCTAACTGAGTTTAGGTTTGTCCACAATCTGGTATATTTTGAACTAGGGAATGCAATTTTTGGATTTTTTTCAACTAACCCATAATCGGTAAATGATTACTACTGCCAACGATCCAAAGACTACATGCCAATATTAATAATATGTCATTTTAATTTTTTGAAATAAACTGTTCTGTCTGTACACACGGTTGATCTAAAAATAACCGAACTTTTTAGTTATAAACTAAAACAAGCATAGTATTATGTTTCAAAGCTAATATTTATTCAAAATAAAATCCATTTAACTCAATACAACTTTTGTAACACTCAACCAATTTATCCATAGACTTTTTTAACTCGCTTTTTGGGATGTTCTTTAGCACCTGAGTCACGGCTGCTTCTATGGCTGCAATGTCATCGTAAAAAGCTCCTTTCATTGCAATTTTCATTTTTGGGAAAAGTGAATGATCACACGGTGATAGATCAGGCGAATACGGATGGTGGTCGATACGACAAATCTGTTTTTTTTTTTCGTAAAAAATTGACTGTTTTGGTCTTTTGAGGTGGTGCATTAACATGCAATAAAAACAGCTGCTTTCCTTTGGAATAATCGAGCCTAACACGTAGAAGTATCGAGCACAAACGATGTAAAACTTTTAAATAATATTCTCCATTTACAGTTTGACCTCTGGAAAAAATTCAATACGCTTGGATTTCAGATTGTCGCTTAGTTTCACGATCATATTTAAAACACCATGTTTCATCACCAACTATGATCGAATCAAGAAAATCTGTACGTTTTCAGCTGTTGAAATGATATCTTTGCAATGCTCTATACGAGCGGTTTTTTGATCATCTTTTAACTGACGTGGAACAAAACTTGCACACACCTTTCTTTTACCCAAATCTTCAGTTAATATTTTGTAGATTGTACAGTAAAAGATGAATTTAATTCTTTGCCAGCATTCTCACAGTGAAATTTTCATCGATAGCGATTATTTCATTTACGTTTTCCACTAACTTAGCACGATTAGCTGCTTCGAGTCGTCCAGGTCATGGATCATCATTTAAATCATCACGAAAGTTTTTAAATAGTGTAAACCACGTGTAAACTTGAGTACGACTCATACAATCATCATCATGAACCTTTTTTGGCAATTCGTAAGTCTCAGCAAATTTTTTACCGAGTTTAAAACAAAATTTAATATTTGCTCTATTTTTTTTCGACATAATTCAAAAAACTGCGGTTATAAAAACGTGTGTCATTTTGTAATCTGTCAAACGATTAGCATAAACTTAGCGGCTTTCGAAAGAAGAAAAATGTACCTTTCTAGCATTGCCAATATTTAATAAATGGCGCTACATGTTATATGATTTAAACTAAAAGTTCGGTTATTTTTAGATCAACTTTGTAAAGCAAAACTAGTCCCTAAATTTTTAAGATATCCTTCTGAAATCGTGTATGGATACTTCGTTTGTTCCTATGAACATATGTCACAACTAGCATGCTACGCCTAATTTAAGAAGTAGCCATCATACAAACCCAACGCCCACTTTTCGAATTTTCTATGAAATGTTTTCGCTTCCAGACAATTCCTAAGCGGATGCATAACAAACTTGACGCTTGAAAACAAAAGTTTTACACTTAACTGTGTAGCTGGAACTGCGAGAGTAAATAATGACAATTCGAATAGTTCTAGGAAATTTGTGGAGTTTTCTAACCATATATATATGGTATCAGCTGTTATTTGTTTTCCTTTGAACATTATGCTTAAGTACACTATGCATAAGTAAATATTTTTTTTAGAAAAAAAAGTAAAACTGAGAACCGAATCTATACCGGTACAAATGTTTTGGTGTCCGTAGGGTTCATTCATTTTTCTTTTATAATAGTTTTCGGTTTTAAAAAAATTTTAAATATCGTTTCTGGTTCTGGTTCTGGTTCTGGTTCCAGTTTCGGTTTTAAATTTGAATCGGTTAATGGTTCCATTTATATATATGGTGAAATGGTATTATCCGTTTGCATGATAGTTTTTAACGCATTAAAGAAGACATCATAGACTCCATAAAGTGTCAATATTCTTGATAAACTCGACGAGACGAGTCGATCCAGCCATGTCGGTCTGGTAGTTTTTGCACATTTTTTAGGAATACATTTGCACATTCTGCACCCAGACTCCATATTGGCATGCCACGTCCACCTTTTAGGGCAACCCCCATACAAACCACCCACGTTTTGTTCCAAATCACGTTTTGTCCAAATCAGTTAAATGATGATCAAACAATCGCTCGTATAGAGCATTGCAAAGATATCATTTCAACAGCTGAAAACGATACAGATTTTCTTGATTCGATCATAGTTGGTGATGAAACATGGTGTTTTAAATATGATCCTGAAACTAAGCGATAATCTGCAGAATGAAATCCAAGCGTATTGAATTTTTTCCAGAGGTCAAACTGTAAATGGAGAATATTATTTACAAGTTTTACATCGTTTGTGGTCGATACTTCTACGTGTTAGGCCCGATTATTCCAAAGGAAAGCAGCTGTTTTTATTGCATGTTAATGCACCACCTCAAAAGACCAAAACAGTCAATTTTTTATGAAAAAAAGGTGGTAAAGAAGAGCCCAAAAACGAGTTTAAAAAGTCTAATGACAAATTGGTTTATAAAATCATATTTTCATTTAAAATCATTCATATTGAATGAAATTCGAGATCAGCGATACCAAAAGCCACAAATAAAGCCATTTTATAAAGATAAATAGCGTTTTTGAATTCTGTCCACGTTTTTGGCATGTAGAACCACTGTACGTCGTTGTGACTTACAAGCGTACTGACAATCACAACGAAAGACGAAAGATAGGTAGGCAGGTCGTCTGTTAAGGTGAGACTTGCGAATGAAAACAATAAAACGTTTTAAGCAAAAATTCTCAAGGGGATTAGCCTGGACCGCAGCGCACAAATTCAGCAATGGCTGCCAGACAAATAGAAAAATGGCATACAGATGGAAATAAAAAAAAAAAATGAGACAGCCAGCCAGCCAGCCAGCCAGCTACCAATTCAGATAGATACAATACAAGATGAGTGGTGATTGTATGCGCGTTTACGCCCCAAAGTATGGAACAGTGAGCCAAGTAAAGCACGGCCGAAATTGAAATAGAAGACAATGGTCTGCGAATTGACAGATTTTATGATGATGCGTTGTACATTGTGCTTTGAAAGCGACTAGGAATGGGTATTGTGAAGAGTTATGGGGAAATTTATGTACTCAATGGCCTAGGCAACTTAGATTGTGGTGCAGAATTGAAAATCTGCTCATTTGCATAGGTTTACGTTTGTATACTTAGACAAAGAGACAGTCATATAGACAGTGAAACAGACAGACAGACAGACAGACAGTCAGACAGACTGACAGACAGATAGACGGACAAACTGAGAGACCGAAAGAGATTGAGTTACCCGGACAAACCAAAAAAGACAGACAAACTATAGACAGTCAAAGTGTTACACTTTTATACCCTTCAAACAAAGTGTAAAAATGACGTTCACTTTAATGGTAAATTTGATACATAACTGGGTGTACAGACCAAAATATCTCAATCGGTCATGACCAGTCAGGCAGCACATGAGAAGCATCAATTTTGACCTGCTGAGATTTGCGTTGGTTTTAGGATATAAGGAACGAGCTAGTTGTTTAGCCTGCCGTAGTTCAGTATATTGTATACAGTGCGGAATGGCGGTATATCTAAACAAGTCTACAAAAAGGTTCCGGATCCACAAAAAGAGTTGCCGATCTAGTTCTGGCAGGATAATCAAACATTTTATTTTCTTATTTCCAAGTAGCTAGTAGTTTAATAGCTGCTTGGGTATATGAAAAAATGGCAATATAACTTCCTTAAGACTCTTATCCAAAAGACAGCGTGCGCAGACCTTAATGAGGTGAACATCAGATTGAAATACCGTTGGCCAGAGAGATCCTGGTGTTGGATCATAAGACACCTGCATTTCCACCCGTGTCGGTAAGTAAACTATTTAATCGTTGATGGACGACAACCAAGGATGCTCTGCTACTAATTTCAGCGATTGGGAATTAGACTAGTTACATTCTGAAGTCTTAAAGTCTTAAATTGTGCACAGTGCGTGTGGGTTTACAAGTGATATATCAATGACATTTCTAAGTAAGGAAAAATACCACATATTCCCCCTTTACTTTGATTCGTTAGTTTTGGTTGTTCCAATCCAACTTCTCCATTTCTCCCATATGTTTGTTATACTATTCTGTGATAAGTTTGAATTGGTTATTTAAAGTTCCTACTTGACAGATTTATTCCATCGTTTCACCTGTGACATAGGCTGAAATATTTTATAGTTAGATAGTATCTTCATACAGCTATTGTCATTCCAACTGATAGCCAAAATTTCATTCTGCTTTTAAAATTCTGTAATTTTGGTTTCTTCTTCGTATACTTCTCTTCTACACACAATAGAGCACTTATTCATTACATCAATATCTTGTAAATGTTTGATCGAAGAGAAATCCCTGAAAAATAATTAAACTTTGTGTGCGTTTGATGTCTCCAATACCGATATCATTTTCATGACGACAGATCATCTAAGTTCAGCCAAGCTTGCATAATCTGAGCTGTTTATGGTGTTCCCTTCGTACAGCTCCATCGGTCTCCATCCTCTTTCTAAGCAGCACATTGCCCATTACATGAAATTCTCATTCGTATGACCGAATGCAGACGTTTTTTTTTTGCATCCGTGTGTTGTCTGATTTGCACAGTTTTTAATATTGCACACAAGAGAGTTGTTGCTTTGAGAAATTGTTTGAAAAAGCACACGTCCGTACAATGTGTGAATTTCTTGTGTGCAGGTGCAGAAAAGCACACACACACACACACACACACATGTGCAAATAGTATGAACACTTCACTTTTGTATATGAACGTTTTGTTAGTGTACCATTATTTAGCTACTCTGGGCATAATACGTGTGTTTGCAAATATTATTATAGTATTGAAAGACTAAGATTAATTGGAATCATTGAATGCTACTGTCATCCTATTCCCTTTTTCTACATCCTATCAATCATGCTACTCACTAATCAAATAACGCCACATGCTGCTCACTGTATACGCATATGTAATGCATGGAAAGAGACAGACAAAGAGAATTATGCATTGGTTTGATGTTGGTGTTTGCTGCTATGTCTGATGTGTCCTCGTTTTTCCTTTCACTTCTTATCAACGTTTTTAAGCCTCACATCGTAAATATGTATATTCTATTTATATCAAAAAATGCTGTGATTTATAAACTTTCACTTAAAACTAAATTGCACTTATAATTCACAAATAGTTTTTAGATATTCTTGCACTAATTTCTTATTCATCTGTCCTTTGATAACGATTTTCTATGTTGATTACACAAGACACTATGGCATATGTTTACAGTGTATTTGAACTGCGGTTTAACTCAATATTATGTTCCCTCTTGTCTGTGTCTGGCTTAGGGCGACACGCTTATGTATTTACTCATCGTTTGTTTTTTTATTGACGATTTAGTGCGCATTGCTACATTTTTATTTGCATCGTACTATTCGACTGTCTGTCTGTCTGATGAATGTACGCTCTGGCTCCTGTTTTTATGCTATACATCTCCATTTTTTTTTCAACCTTTTATCACTCTGCACTGCACGTGCATACGTTGAAAATAAAAATAATAATAAAAACAATATACATATAGACGAGAAAAACAAAACAGTTCTGTGCTCTGCAGAAATGCGTAAAATATGCTTATTTATTTTCATTATAAATTCTTATATACTTTACATATTTTCCGGGCTAAGCCAAAGCAAGCGAAACTTAACTCATCGTACAAAAAAGCCCGATAGACTGCTATTTTTTGCCTATTTTTATATGCTGCGGATTTTTCTAAGCTCGGTTCAGCGTTGCGCGCTTGAAAAACTTAGGCCAGACTGCTCATCTCCGTAGTCTTGATTATAAGTTACAAGTTATGTAGTTATATATAAAATTTTGGCACAGTTTATTATATTTTGTAGCGCAGATAAGAAAGGCAGACAGACGGGACTGAAATCAGAAGGTTGCCGCGCCTATCCGAACAGGCTCAACATGGTGCATTCCGCACGTCGCAACACTCAACGAAAGCTAGACGTCGGTAAGCTGCTGTCACAACAGACCGCCGAACTCTCGCAGCTGTTCCGGGAGTTCTCTCCGGCTTCTGAAGATATAGGTGCCAAGGAGGTCATTGGGTACACCAGAACTGTGACGGAGAAGCATACCTAGAACCACCAATTGATGATGGCTCTCTTGTAGAGTCTCCGGACTATAACGAGGTCGACTCAGTAATTAAAAAGCTGAAGAATAATAAAGCAGCAGGCTCCGACGAGTTGCCAGCTGAGTTATTCAAGACCGGTGGCGAAGAGTTGGTAAGGCATATGCACCAACTCTTATGCAAAATATGGTCCGATGAATGCATGCCCAACGATTGGAATCTCAGTGTTTTTTGTCCTATCCTCAAGAAAGGAGACTACGCTGTCTGCGCGAACTACCGGGGAATAAGTCTTCTTTCAATATGATACAAAATTCTGTCCCGCGTACTGTGTAAACGGCTGGAGCCATACACGAATGCATTGATAGGCCAGTATCAGTGTGGGTTCAGATAAAAAGAGGTCGACCTGTGACTTAACTTGATATCAAATACCCAAAGCGTCGTCAGAGTGGGAAAATACCTCTCCGAACCCTTTGTACCAAGCGAAGTTTCAGGCAGGGTGCTTTATCGTGCGACTTTATCAATCTCCTGATGGAGTACATCCTACGCCAATGCTCATACGTAGAACGATCGGGCACGATCTTCCATTAAGAAGTGATGCTACTAGCATATGCTGATGATATAGACATCACAGGCACCAACGAACGGCGAGTAAGCAGGGCGTACTTGGAGATAGAGAAACAGTCACGTCTCATGGGCCTAGCGGTGAACGGGGATAAGACGAAGTACTTGGTGGCCACTCGCAAACCATCAGCGCGTCTTGCACGGTCTGTGAGTATGGAGAATTTCAACTTCAATGTTGTAGAAAACTTCGTCTATCTGGGAACAGAAATTGTTATAGCAGCGATAGCCGAGAGATCATACGAAGAATACTTTTGGGCTCAGCAAGCAAATTAGAAGTAGAGCCCTCTCTCGAATTACTACGATAAAAATCTATAAGACACTGATAATCCCGGTCCTGCTGTATGGCGCAGAACGGATACAGCATCTTTAATAGTGTTTGAGAGAAAGATTCTTCGTAGGATTTTTCGTCCCCTTAGAGTTGGCGTCGAGTTTAGGACCCGTATGAACCACTAGCTGTATGAGCTGTATGATGAGGTTGACATAGTTCAGCGGATTAAATTCAAGCGGCTGAACTGGGCTGGTCACCTCATTCGGTCTTGATCGATATACGGTTGTAGAGCCACCTAAGTAAGTAAGTAAGTAAGCCTATTGAACGCTTCTGAGCTGATTGAGCCGTTTGTAAAATAATCGTTTTTTGGACATTCACAATTGAGTGTCAATCAATAACTTTCCCCACTAGTGTGGACTTCTGCAAACGACTTCATTCCCCTATTTATTCACAAAGCTTTATTTATTTCGCTAAAATATTTATTGTGGTGTAGCTCAATATTTTTCATTTAAGCTCAATACTGAGATCGATGAAAATTTTTAATACCGAAAAAGTACATATACAAAAAACGCTGTCAAACAACAATCAATCAAACCGAAAATACTTTATTTCCTAAAAAAAAAAAAAAAAAAAACCGGTGACAAAGTGTGTGAAATTTTGCCTTTTTCGTCAAGAAATAAAGAAAAAAAACCAAAGAAAAATCAATATGTGTGGACTTTTCCAATAATAAATATCTGATTTTAGTATATCATGTTGAATTGGAAACACTGTTTTTTGTTTGTTTGACATAGCAGTAATTATTTACAATTTCGGTAGCATAAATTTTCATCGATCTCAGTATTGGGCTTTACTCAATAAAAACCTAAATTGTCTAAAAGCTCAAAAGCTCCTCATAAAAATGCTATTCCTGTACATATTTCTAGTTCCTTGTATTGAAAACTTACTGCACAACATTTTGTGCATAATCTGCTTTGTTAGACATTTTATTCTCCATGGAAATTAGAAAAAACTCATTTGCTAGCAATAACCTTATGCAAATAATGTGTAAATTAAATGTCGATGGAAAAGAAATTCATAGCAGGTGTCGGTAGTAATACTTAAGAACCTTTAGGATGAGATTAACAAGGAAGGAAATTTTTTGTCCTTGGCGTTGAGCCACATCGCCTTCCACTTGAAGACAATTGAGCAATTACATGCAAAGCATATGTGTTGCATAATTTCAAGCGCAGACACCCCTTAAAACAGCGAATTTATGCAAATTTAATGAGCTAAGCCAATGCGAAGAGGCAGAATTTGGTTGGGATATACAAGGGGTCGGACAAAAGTCCGCTGAGTTGTTTAGAAAAAAACAGACAAAAATATTTTTAGTATTTTATTTCTTAATTTTCATTATTTTTGATCTTCTCTACATAAACACCCTTAATTTCAATAAATTTATTTAGTCCACTTGTCTGTAAAGTCTTGTAAATCGTCTTTTCCTTAGTCTTTTCTAGCTTCTCCTTTTCTACATTAACTGCATAAATTATCTCCGCATTGCTACTGCGGAGATAATTTAAATATTTTTAAATAAACCACAATTTTAACCAGAAACTGCAAGACGCCAGATCCATTGTGCAGTTACTGTCTGACCAGTAATAAGAGCACATCAGCTATAATTTTTACACTGGTGAAGTAAATGCCTTACCTTACTTTTCTGTTCTACATCATGGTTTCGAACTTATAACATCAAGTTTTGTCACCTGTTATGATTTTATCTAAGTTGCTAGATCGTCCGTTTTGAAAAACGTACTCGATCCTCCCTTTGAACCGCATTCGAAATTTATGGTAGCCATTGAGCAGATTTTTTCGTATACATCAGATCATTTTGCAATATTTGCGACACAGCCACGGCATTTAATACTATTTCTTGTGCTAAACGTCGATTTTCGTCTACTTTTGTAGTCTTTACTAGAATCACATTTCTCACGACATTCGAAGATTTTGCCCAACCTTTTCGAGGCTGCTCCTCTACCGAAAAATATACAGTCTGGAATCTTGGAAAACACTTGGGAACAGTTGAAAGAGATGGTGCACTTGTTGCGTATGCAGTTTGACTTCTATGAAAGTTTGTACTGAGTTAAGTTGATGCTGAAAGCGGTAAAGTATTGCATGAAGAATTTCGTTGATGGTTGCATTTGCTATCTAGCATCAGCAGTTTAATATTTTCTCGTGTCCATGCCGAGCGATTTTCCTGAAGTAAACCATTTACCATTTACCATTTACCATTTACCATTTACCATTTCTTGATTTTTTGATTTTTTAAAAATAAATAAAATCTTAACAACCTTAGTTGACTTTTGTTAGTCATCCGTAAGTGTAAATGAGTGCGAAAGATTGCTTCTTGGTGCGTAGTAGAACCTTCAGTTAAGCATAGAGATACAAAATTTGGAAAACAATAAAGTAGTAACAGCCACGCCTCCTTCTACCCATTCCCAACAAATTCACTAATTGAGTATATTCTTAAACTTTCATAGTAGAATATGAAAATAATTATCTATATACAAATAGGCAAGCGCAAATCATTCACACGCAAAACATTCACACTCTTAAATACAACATATTCGTTTGATTCTTATTTTTTTGTCGAATGTTAAGAGAAGCACGGACGAATGTAATTTTCTAAAGTATTGCTTCTAAGGTAGGTAAAAACCAGGTAACGACCTTGGCCAATCACAAAGACTCTCTATCAGAAAGCTCTCTCAAATTGCTATAACTGTACCTTTCTTGTTTCTTTCGGTTCCTTTGGTTTCAATTGGAAGAATAAAGATAAAAAACTATTCTCTGTAGTGCTGCAAAAAGGAGATTCACATTGTAGAGCATGTCGTTTGATCAGCTCGAAGTTATGTTCGAAACTGTTGTGGGTGCACTTGCAAACATATTGGCGAGCATCAGTTGAGCGTGTTTTCGATAGTATTTTAGTTAGTAAAATTTTAAAAAGAGGAAAATCAAATACTTAGATATTTAAAACATAAAAGGGAAAGAATTGATACATCAACAACAACTTTGTTGTTATTGGGTATTTTGACGACAATAGTTCTAGTTTCGACTACTGGAAGAACTCTAGTGAAAAAATAAAACGACAGAAAACCAAACACAACCATTACTCCGTACTAAAAGGTTAAAAGAAAACCCGTGATGCATTGGTCGTCTGGACAAATCTTTGATGAATTTTTGCATAGTGTTCATGGCATCATCAGCTATCACTGATTTGGACTTACCATCCTTAAAGCGCACATACAACTTGCTTACTCTGCTACTGGATAAAAAGTTATAGCCTTTGCATTCATGTCAGAGACACACTGTCACTTAGAGAAGTCAATAAATCGATTTATAGCCAGCAGATTATCATGGCATTTTTACAGAGGAGTGGGGAAAGTAATTGATTTCCATTCACTTGGCAGTTAACAAAAACGATTTTTTTTTTGCAAACAGTCCAAGCAGCTCGTTAGTTCCGTATCCCCTGGATAGCATCTGCACATTTGTTCCGGGGTGGACAAATTGTGAGAAGACAACTACTAGAATGGTGAATATTTTAAAAAAGTTTACACTGAAGACAGAAAGGAAGCCGTGGCTGAGATTGCCTTTTGATGCCGATCCCAACAAACAATATTTACCTGTAATATCCAGACACTTTATAGCGAAGGTAAAACTTCACAGCTAGTTGATGCCCTCGACAAATACGAGGCCCACTGCAATACAGAAATGCTTTGGATAGGACAAAGTTGCACAAAAAAAGCATCCTGTGACATCTACCGGGTGATTCATTTAGAGGTTTTTTTTCCTTTTTTTTTTTTCAGATTACGCGTGACTGATGATATATTGTCATCTTATTTTTATTCAGTTTTGTTTGACAATTCTCCATGGAAAGCCTCAATCCACAATAACGTCCTCAAATTATTCAGTTGTATTACGAAAAATGCACTACGAGCAACATATGGCCTCTCATATGAAACAACTCGGCTAATTGCACGCCACGATTTTGGTTTAACTACTTACAAAATCCAATTCGTTAAAGAATTTAAACAGCCAGACTTCAATTTGCGCTTTGATATCAGTCAATGGGCCGTGCAACAGCTCAATGAAGCTAACGTAACTAGCGTAATTTGTGAGATACCGGTAGCAATGCTGGAAAGAGTGATAGAAAATTGGACGTTGGACGAATGGATCACCTACAGAGTAGTCACGGCCAACATTTGCATCAAATTTTCTATAAAAAGTAAATGTTCTTTCGGATCATAACAAAGATTCCAACATCCAATTCTATTTGAAGTATTTTATTTGATATTGAAAAATTAAACTCTAAATGAAACACCCGTTATTTTAGATGTCATGCGAATAAGCACAATTTTGGATGCTTTTTCGTAGTTAGTAAGAAACAACGCGCTCTTGTCTCTAGTTTCTCAATACGTATCGAGTCTAAGCATTTTGGTATTATTTGTGCACAAACTTCTTTAGAAGAGAAAAACGATGTGGAGCTCTGGCCCATCACGATGTCAGAATTGTGCTTTGCCATTTCAACGCCAAAAGTGGGAATCGGTAATTCGGAATCTTTCCGGAATCCAGCAATGGTGATATGCTAATCGACTTTGCCACAGGACGGAACATGGTAATCGGCAGCACAAGATTTTGACATCTTTACATCCACAAACAAATGGATCGTGCTGTAATCGACAAAAGGTACGCTTCGTACGTATTAGATGTGCCAACGATATGAGATCCCAAACATCGACTCAGATCACTACATTGTCGCAGTCAAGGTACGCACTCCAAAGTACAAACATTCAACGAAAGCTAGACGTCAGAAAGCTGAAAGCGCAATAGACCACCGTAGCCTTTTCAGCCAGAACCTCCCAACTGTTCCGAGAGTTCTTTCTGGCTTCTGAAGATGATGTGAACATATCTTCCACTCCTCCATGGATACTGCTGACAAGGAGGTCAATGGTTACACCAGATTTTTGACGTACTCTTCGCATGACGAGGAGTGTTGCAGCAAATGACGACGCCTACAGAAGAACTCTGCAGTCGAAAGCAACACTGCTGTTAGATAGTAATATTGAGAGAAACGCCATTTCAGACCCAAAAAAAAGGGGTAAGAAACACGTGAGCTTTAAGATGGTGTTATGTGATATAGATGAACTTCGAAAAAGGCTTAGTTACTTTCTGGAAGGACGAACATGAAAATGTGCTTACAAATGCGTAGAAATCACTGGAAGTATGAAGAAGTAATCTTTCAATATACTTGGAGGCGATGCAACGAACAATGACGCAGATAGAAAAGTATCTCTAGTACTACCAGTTAATGACGGCTCTCTAAAAAGCTGAATCATTACAAAGCGAGAGGCTCCGAGTTATTCAAGACCTGTGGGGAAGAGAAAAAACTCATATACAAGATGTGGCCCTCTGAATGCATAGTTATTGTGCTATATTCAAGAAAGGTTACCTCGCATAGGACAGTATGAGTGCGACTTCAGACCACACATTTTTCACACTACGACAAACAAAGACATCCATCGTCTATTTGCCGTTTAAAAGGCTGCTTTCGATGCAAGAAGAAGGAAGTGTTGCCACGCTTTGTCTGAACGTGGTATCCCACCAAAGATCGTTTGTCGTTAGAGTAGCAAAGAACCTGTTTCAGACACGGTGCTGCTTTTCGTGAGGTTCGAATTTTTTAATATCATATTATTATACAACTTATTCAGATGCTCATACGTCGGGAACGATCTTGCCGTATGCTGATGATATCATCACGAGCGAGTTAGCAAGGCGTTTTCTAAGGTTGACAAACAGTCACGTCGCTAGTGGTAAACGAGGATAATATGAAGTACTTGCTGTCTACTCGTAAACCTTCGTCGCGTTTTGGACGGCCTGTGGGTAATGAGAATTTCAACTTGAGTATTGTAGAAACTTTGTCTACCAATGAAGAGAGGTAACCAGCAATAGCAACCTCAACGCTTGCTAATCGATGCTACTTTTAGCGCATCAAGCAAATCAGAAGTAGAGACCTCTCTCGAAGTATTAAGCTAAACTTCTATAAGATACTGATAATCTCGAATCTTCTGTATAGCGCATAAACAAAGACCGTGACGTATACAGCGTCTTCGGGAGTGTTTGAGAAGAAGATTCGTCATAGAATTTTTTTGTCCTTTCAGAGTTAGTCTATGCAATTTTGTTTAACTCCTTTTATTAAGAATTAAGAGTGCTTAAAACTCTAAAAGATGACAAATCAATTTCAGCTGTACATTTCGGTTTCAGTTCTACACGTATGTATATCTGATGTCCTTCTCAGTCACATTCTCAACGTCATTGTCAACGATGGCGCTAATGCAGACGGTCGGCGACATTTGCATAATCAAATAGAAATGCCAAAAAACTTGAATGTGTGACGCACTTCCGTTTCCACTTTATTTCTTTTGTCCTCCTGTTTTTGTTAACATATGTGTATGTGCATCTGTTCTCGTTTCGCACACTCTTTTGTTATTAACTTGTTAGTCGTCGTTTTCCTCATTGCTGTTGATTACCAAAAGCTGGGATAAATGCGGTTACAGCACTCACTTATTTGCACTCATTCACACAAGCGTGTTAATTTTTATGTAATTGTAAAGGTTGTTCTTTTTGTAGTAAGAGAAAGTTTATCGTTTATCGAAAAGTCGATTACATATTTACATACATAATTATATGGCAAATAATAATGAATAATTATTTTGAGCATATGGCCGCCACGGAAGCATGTGAGGAACTGCAACATGATGGTCCAATTTTGTACCACTTTTTTGTTCGCTGACGAGCCTCACTTCTGCTTCAGTATCTGTGTAGCATATGGAGCAGAAAATGCGATACAACTCGAAAAATGCACGTTGTGGTGAAATTTATATGCTGGCTATTCAATTTCAGAAACGAAGGAAATGCAACAATCACCGGCAATAGCGCCCGATATCGAGCAATGTTGAAAAATTATTTGATTCTAAAATTTCGTTGGTTTCAACACATTGGCAACACGTGTCATACTTCTGGAGCAACCATTGACTTAATGTGGGAAGAGTATGCCGACATTATAATCTCAATGACTGACCCGCAAGATCGTGTGATCTGACTCCGCTGCACTACTTAATGTTTGGATACTTGAAATAGTTTTTCAATTGTGATTGAAAAGTAGAAAATTGGATCTCTAGAAAACAGTTCCATACACGCTTTCGCGGTATTTGAGTGTTGCCACATTAAACAATTTACCTGCTAAAAAAAAACACCCTTTACATGTGTGACATGTGTTTGCGAGTGTTCTGTAATTTCAGCAATTATTTATATAACATTAATGAGCAAAGTTGTTTCTACTGTATGTACATATACGAGGGGTCTAACAATAGTTCGCAAGCGCGAAAATCCTTAGAATAGGTATAAAACTTTTGAAATGAGTATAAACAAATCTGTACGCAAGTCAAGTACAAAAGTCTCAGAATATAAAAGGAGTACTTGAAGTAGAAAATTCTTAAATCATTCTCTGAGATGAAAAAAAACAACCTGAGGGCAAAATCAAATTTACTCAGCTGTTCTTCGCACCGTCACACAGTGGTCTGAAAGTCTTATAAAATTGCCAAAATTGAAGATGAAAGATTCAATTTATGTTTAAGGCTAATATTTTCTAAATAAGTAATAGTACTGTTAAATGAAATTTTTAAGTGTCCTTATGAAAAGAAAAATATCATATCAAATCATATATCAAAATAGTTTAAAACAAACATGGATGATCCTTTAAAGAAAGTTAGATTATTTATTTAAAAATGTACGATTTTCAATGTTTTCAGTTATTAAATCCTACTAATATTATAAACGCGAAAGTTTGTAGGGATGTGTGGATTTTTGAATGTTTGTTACTCCTTCACGCAAAAACTACTGAATGAATTTTAATGAAACTTTTCAATAATAAAGCTCATATGGCAGAATAACATATAGGCTATAATTTATGAAGATTAAATTAACACATTTATTTAATTAATTTAAAACAACCACAGCGCAAACATTTTAATCACGTCGGCTGCTCTGAGCAGACTATAAAAAGCTGATAGCAACAAAATCGTCTAGCGATCTTGTGTTTGCATTAAAAGATCATGTGTGCGGGACGATATTGGAGAGGCAGAGAATGAAAGAAAACCGTTGGTAATTCAAAAATAAGCATTTGTTTAAAAAGTTCATATATGCCGCTTATCTAAAAAAGTTCCAAAAATTGTTCTATAATTTTTTATATATAAAATGAAAATTTGTATATATACTAGATGCTCCCCGCGACGTTGTACGCAGCCATGCTGCGAGAGAAAGAGATAAAACGCGTTTCTATATAGTTCCCAATTATTTGTCTCCTCTTTGTGCTATGGTTCGTACGTCCACACTACTCTATCATCATATACGATCTTTTTGTTTTTATTGTTGCTGTACTCTATCGTCATATACGTTCTTGTTGTTGTTTTACTTGGGGCTGCTGTTACTGTAGCAAACGCAAACGCAAATGCAAACGCGCAATTTAGAATATACACATATGTACATACATATACATATATATATATATATATATATATATTCTCTCTTTTATATATATATATATATATATATATATATATATATATATATATATATATATATATATATATATATATATATATATATATATATATATATATATATATATATATATATATATATATATATATATATATATATATATATATATATATATATATATATATATATATATATATATATATATATATATATATATATATATATATATATATATATATATATATATATATATATATATATATATATATATATATATATATATATATATATATATATATATATATATATATATTCACTTGCTTGAAAAAATCTGCGTACACCACAAAAAAAAATGTGCAATTTTAACTCTAATCTCAAATAAACATTATAAGCATTACAGAGAGGATCATACTAGAACATTTTGTCGTCTTATAAAGGATTTATTTTACCGAGTTATGAATACATTAGATCCCATACTTAACTTACCCTCAAACATTAAAAATAGAAAGAAATTGTCACTTCCAGAAGAAGTCAGAAATATGCTTTCTATAAAAGAAATTGAAAATGAAACAACAGAAGAACAGAAGATCAACCGTGATCCACACGTTCATAAGATTTTTATATATAAAGAAGTTATATTAAGTTGAACCTTACAAATTTGTATAATAAAACGAAATTTATAATAATCAATTTCAAATCTTTCGAATAAAAACCTTATTCGAAATTCGTTTCAACAAAATTAATATTACTTTTCAATGTAGAATCCATGTTTAGCTCTATTATGTTCAACTTTTTATTTTTCATATTCTATTCATTATTTATTATCCCAAACGTATCTTTGTACAAAGTTTTCTCCTATTATACTAAATCATATATTAATTCTTTCATTTTTTTATGAAATATTCAAATCATTTGCGGTATGAAAATTCTGAAAACAGATTAAGTATATCCAAAAACCCCCATATTAGCAAATTTTCTAAGCTCTGATAAAGTTTCGAAAAATGTTAATCACTATATTAAATTCACCATTTTTAATTTTGATATGCTGGCCATAAATTTAGATAAAATGACCTAAAAAACGCCAAAGAAATGATTTGTTAACTCATGTTAACAAGCGTTTTAATTTAAAGTTCGCCATATTCAAACCGCCATCTTGAATTTTAAAATTATGACCACAAATTTGGATTCAGCTACCTTCAAAACCTTATTATGAACACATTTCTCTTAATCTGATTACAATTTGAATTTTGACAGTTTTTCGTGGCTCTCAGACCACTGTGCGTCAGTAAAAAACGTTTAGACAACAAAGAAAATGTACCGAAATGGTGGTTAGAAAATTCCACAAATTTCCCAGAACTATACGAAGTGTCAAAAGTTACACTTGCAGTTCGAGCTATGCAAGTAAACACTTCATTCGTCTTCTCAATTAATATGGCGGATAGCAAATTAAAAAAAAATCTTGTGTGACGAGGTAAAAATCAAGTGTGAAAGCCTAATTCCAACTACTTATTATTTGATATTAATACGACAGCTATTTCTTGAATGTAGACCATTTATATAAAGAGATTTAATACGTTTTGCAAATATTCCACGTAGAGCTTAAAACGTTAAATTGAATAAGCATGAATAGCTTCGCTATTGCCGGGTATCCCGTGACATCTCAACCTCCTTTTTTAATTAATTGACTGAAAAAAATTGTACTTCAAAAGTTGCACGAATTTTGGTCTTTGTGCACTTCAAAAAAGAAATAATGGTGAAACGTTCATGAGCAGCGATTAAGTTTAATCGGCTTAAATGCTGCAATCAAGTAGTTAAGCTGGACTAAGAGCAGTGAATAAGTTGAATAAAAATAAAAATAAAAATAAAAATAGAAAACGATTATTCTGAATAAAATATACAAAGCATAATTGAGATGCACAAAGTGTTTGCTGTTCTAGTTGCTGCGCAAGAAATTTCTCGCTGATTTGGCATCTGAAGTTTCTACATAACGCTCAACAATGCTCCAGGGTATGCTCCTGCTCCAACATACGTCTCGCGATTTAATGCGCTGCAAAATTTCTGTTTCGAAAAATCCGCGCGTAGTAAAGCAAGAACTTCACAGGCAACCAAACGCCGCAGGATATTATATGCAGCTCATCCTATTATATAAGCTAATGCAGCTTTAGCTGCAGCTTTTTCTACCATTACCAAGTAGTGTATAATTGTATTATCAGTTTGTCAGAGAGTTTGTAACGCATTAAAGGAGATTTCGTACACCCGACCTTATAAAGTATTTATGAACTTAACCAGTTCGAGGAACAGTCAGATCTAGCCATATTCGTCCGTCTAATTTGTCGCATTCACGTCAAAGAGTAGCAAATGATATCAATGATTTTTCAATCTCAGTGATTGAATCACGAGCAAAAGCATGTATACAAATAAGAAAATACAAATTATAGAATGGAACCAACGTTTTCTGCGTGGACAAATCTGAGAAAAGTTCCATGTGTGCAGCAAACTCCCAAAATATGGCCACTTTTTACGGTCTTAGTTGCAAACAACTTTCGTTGGTATCTAAAGCTCAATGAAGTCCAAGCAGCCTTCCAGTTATTCACACCAAAAGACATTTATAAATTTTATTAAACTTTTAGTGTAATGTAAGTTTAATTCACCTTCCTCTTTTAGCTTCGCGCCTACATCTTCCCAAGCAATCCTGACAGATATTGCATCGAAATGCTTTTTATGTGTCAAGTTCTATAGCACTGATCTCTGATGTTTTTTTTATATAAAGTTTTTTCCTCGCTCTTTTTTCATCTCAGCTCGAATGGCAATAAACCAAATTTCTCCACTAATGAAGACCACCCTTATTGTTTGACGTAGCATCCTATATAAATACATTACCCACTTATATGTTTTTATATGAAGAACTTTTATATTTAAGCCAATATCAACTTGTGTTCAATCGTGAACATGAGACGTCCCAGCGATAAGACCAACCGCGGACAAATGATAAGTAGATCTATGAGGGGGAACAAACACTGGCTATGTCTACTTGTGTATGTTTATTTATGATCGCCATCTGCTACACATTTAAGTTTACCATATAACACATAGTTTAAGATAACGCTGCAGTCCTACAAACTCAGCGATAATTAAGGGTTGATAATTAATGAATAAAAAGGAGTCGCTCACATGAGCGGCGTGGTAGTACAAACAAGATCGTCAGCGCGTTAAGTTCTTTGGAATTCGAATAACTTTGGCAAGTACTTTACAAGTGTATATCACTTAAGAGATAGTGTGTACATTTTTTGGTCCTTCGATCCGGATGTGTATATCAGTAAAGAGATACTGTATGCACACACTTAGAGCATTTAGAATCAGGATATCCTGTCTTGTAAAGGCTTCATCTGCCTTTTGAGCCCCATTGAATTCAATGTTCGATTTTGTTTTACGTATGGAACTTAAGGAGAGATCTGGATAGATTAAAATAAAACTGTAAAACTTATTGTACAAGTATATAGAGCAAATAACTCGAAAAGCATCGTTGAAGAAGAAGGTAAATTAACATTGGGGTTCCATCGTAATTTACGCAAGGCAAATAAAAGGAATTGTTTCTGAGCCGATTCTAAATGTGCCTTATGTACACTGTGTCCATACACAAGAGGCGTACTCAAGAGCGATAGAGCGAACCAATGAAGTAAATTGTAGCTTGGTTACATAAGGATCACCAAACTCTAATAAACGCGTAGCTTTGTTCGATATTAAAGCTATGTGAGCAAAGAAAGCAAGTTTAGCATCAAAAAGAACAGCTAGATCACTGAACAACGAAACTCACTCTAGTGCAGAGTTGTTAATAGTGTATAAATTGTTTAAAGGATTTCTACGACAAAATGTCATTGCTTTGCATTGACCGCAGTTCAAAATTAAACAGTTATGTTGACACCAGTTGTTTGGGCCTTTTGCCTATTTTGCAACAAAGAAATTAAATTCTTAAAATTGTTCGGACTTCCCTCGCCTTAATTATAATCTCTTAACTATTACTTACTACAATCATATTACACACATACGTTTATTATTTTTTGATTGAGCCGCGGTATCACCCCATCATTTTGCAGGGATTTTTATTGGAGAAGGTCTAAACCCGAGCTAGGAAAGATTCAATCGTTGGAGTCTACAATCCACAGATACGTGTTGCCGTTGGATTTAAGGATGAAGGAAGCTGTTTGGACAATTGCTAAAATCGAATTATACAGAATTGACGGAAACTAATAAAAGTTTGATAATTGTCCGGGCTTTTTCTTAGTGTTTTTATTTTTGGTGAAATATAATTATACAGGCCAATAACAATTGCACCAAAACCTAAACAAACTGACTTTCATCAGTCTAGGGAAGGTTTTTCTCAAGTCTCTTACACGAAGCACCGCTCACCGCAAGAACATGACGGCAATTTTCAAGGTATTTTGTGGAGGACAGAAGTTTCAGATTCTATTAAAGTGCTTCGCCTACGAACTGTCACTTATGGCACAAGTTCGGCTCCATATTTAGCAGTGCGATGTTTGTATCACCTAGCGATGTCATTAGCGAAAGAGTTTCCACTAGGTAGTCAAACACTACAAAATAACAATTGATAAAATAGGGTTCATTTCTGTACGATTAATTGCATCTAAGTCAAAAGTTGCTCCAGTAAAGGTGTCTTCGTTGCCTAGACTCGAACTGAATGGTGCTTTATTGCTAGTTCAACTAATCGACAAAATTCAGAATTGTTGACCATCGGTAGTAACTCATCGTAGATTTTTTACAGATTCTACAATTATACTCAATTGGCTATCTTCACATTCAAGCCGTTCGACTACATTTGTAGCAAATCTTTCTTTTTAAAGTTTAAAGTAGTTAAAAATTGAGTCAAAGCTCAATCCAACGGACGTGGTTTCACGCGGGATGTACTCTTCGGAGCTAAAGAATTGTAGTTTGTGGTGGAAGGGACCCGATTGTTTGAATAGACCTGAAAACGAATGACCCAATGTTGAGTGGCATTCTTCAGGAGATCCTTTACCTGAGCAACGTAAATCAGCTTTCATTTTAGTTGGAGTAGCTGACAAAGGTGTTGAGGATATTGTGTCCGACTGCAAATTTGTAAATTCATTTCTGAAGTTAAGTAGAGTATTCGCTTATATTTGCCGCTGGCGCCTGATAGTTAAATTTCCTAGGATTTCACGCATCGAAGCACTAACTGCTGATGAGTTAAAGGCCCAAGAAGGGTCTCTAATTAAGACCTGACAGATGCAAAGACTTTGTCCGTTCATTTCTGATAGCGATCAGGTTCCGATTGTGCGTGATGTTTTTAGCAGAGGACAATGCCCCTCCCGGTGTCTGGTGTCTCGGCAGAGGGGTAGAAACACATCCTTCGAAGTCCAGGTGGACTTTTAAAACGTTCACAAACTATGTCCTCTACCTACTGATGTGTAGAAGCTTGTTAGTTTTAGAAATATTTCAATAAAAGGGTTATATACTGTAAGTTCAGCTGCGCGGACTTTTACTATTTTTTGGGCCGGCTGCTGATTTAGCCGCGGTACCACCCCACAACCAGTTGTATAATAAATCATGACCAGTAGATTCAGTAAATGACAAACATAATTTTACATCATCTGCATACATCAATGAGCTAAAACCTCCGGAAGATCATTTATAAATAAGACAAAAAGTTAAGATCCGAATGATGGCTACCTTGAGGTACACCACATACGACACTAATTTTCTTTTCGAAACACGTTCAGTACGACACTCTAAGTACGATGTAATCCATTTTAGCAAGAACAATTGGAAACTAGAACAGCTCAGCTTTTTGAGCAATACAGTCGATGATTTACACCATTAAAAGCCTTAATAAAATCTGTGTAGATGACATCATTTGTAAACATTTGGCAAAAACATTTTTTTTTTTTAAATATTAAAAATAAAAGTATTACTACTATTCTAATATCTCTAAGTCAATCACCCCTTCTTTATTTTAAATAGTACTGTAAAACATAAATAGGGTTTCAATAATGGCTACCCCAAAAAGGGGGTGGTGCACGCCCACTAGTAGATGTGAATGATGCGATGTAGTAGATATGTAAGATTCCGCCATATCGAGTTTCAAGTTGATATTGACGTTTTCCATACAAATGCATAAAAGTGAACTATGGGTTTATATGGGAGTGCCTCAAAAAGTGTATATGTATTTGTATATGTATATGAAGCGGTTGTCCACTAAAATCTACCAAATCAAATTTCAAGCTAATATTGATTAAATGAAGAATTTTTTCATAAAAACCACAAAATTGCACGGTCGATTTGTATGGGGGCTACCCCAAAAAGTCACCACATTGCATTTCAACCTATTATTGACTTTAATAAAGAAGTTTTCATACAAAAAGTCCAAAAGTGGGCAGTAGGTTTGTATGGGAGCTACCCCAAATAGGGGGCGGGTTTCACCCATTAATGTATATGTCAAGCATCCGACCACCAGAAGTTACCATATCAAATATTAAGTTGATATTACCTAGAATAAAAAAAAATTTCATAAAAAAAGTAAAAAATGGGCGCTGGGTTTGTATGGGGGCTACCCCAAAAAGTGGGCGTGTCTGGTCAATCTTGACACTCTATTAAGCTGCAATAATTAGAATTGTGTGTGGAAATTTTCGACAGGGTAGCATAAAAATTGGTCCCCAAAAAATGAGCAACAACATACAGACCGACGGACAGACATACGGACATGGCTAGATCGACTCGTCTCGTCGAGCTGATCAAGAATATATATACTTTATGGCTTTTGCGATGTCTCCTTTAATGCGTTACAAACTTTCAGACAAACTGATAATACCATTTCAGACATGTGTGAATGGTACAAAAATAAGTTTATCATACAAAAACACAATAGTGAGCGGTGGGTTTGTATGGGAGCTAGCCCAAGAAGAGGAAGGACAATTTAAATTTATTGCCCACTAACATGAAAAGTTTACCGGACAACTATAGTTGCTGTGCGCCACGCTTACAATTGTACTTGAAATGCAACACAAAACCTAAACAAACGACTTTTGGGTAAAGCAAACAATTTATAATTAAAGTTTCGACATACTCTTATAATTCGCAAATAGTTTATGCTTGTTTTGTGTGAAGGAACCGAAGAAAATCAAAATGTTTATGATTTTATTTTCTGCGTTTTATTATTATATTTTATTTTTGTTTCTTTGTTGGTTTTCTAATTAATAAAAATTTTGAGCATTCGGCCCTTATGATTTTGATAACTTGCAATGTCTTTGGCGGCGCTCGCACCGAAGCAATTGAATCTTTTATATCCGGTTGAATGGATATGAATTATACAAAAGGAGTATTTTTTCTTTTCTTGTAATTATTTATTTAATAAGTATTCTGTTATCTAAGTGGCAGCTTGACAATTTACATATGAAAACTAATTAAAGCTATTATGACGTAACAGGTATATCTATTTTCTAATATTTACTTATGTACATTTTTTGGTGGGCAAGTCCTTGGGATGGAAACGTTTTAATCTTCTTTTACTGCGTCGAGGCCTTTCGCGAATTAACCGCCTTGCCAGTGCGTTGGGATGTGCCGCAAGTCGTTCTGCTTATTTTACAGCCTTGTAGGCAAGCTTTTGTTCGAGAGGTGAGCCTAGCATTGAACTACCTGAACAAGTGCCTCGTCTGTTACTGAATGTTATGTTTTCACTTTTGCTGCTGTTGATGCCTGCTGGTCCACTTGGAAGCACATTCTGTGAAGCTATTAATATACTCCCGTAACGCACTTGCCGATCAGTGAGCTCCGAGTTAGACTAAAACTGATAAATGTGGCCCTGTTACTGGCTAAAGTTGGCAAAGGTCCACAATTGACGCAAGAAATTATTGCTGAGGAACTGGGATTAAATGCCAACTTGGAAAGCCGCCAAAAAGTGGAACTGCGTCGCTAATTTTTACATCACGATAATGCTCATGTCGCTGAAACAACTAATAATTTTATTTGCAGCCTCTGATATCGAAGAACTTTGCACTGCATCATATTCTCCGAATCTGACGCTTTATGATTCTTGGTTATATTGAAAAAAATAAAAAAATGGGCTACTCCAAAAAGTGGGCGGTACACGGCCACTAGTAGATGTGTATGAAGTGATCATCTATAAGATGCCATCTATAAGATGACTTAACTGAAGAATACTAATGTATACAAGTGAGCTATGGGTTTGTGTTGGGGCTACCCCAAAAAGTAAGCGGGACACGCCCATAAGTACAAGCATATAAAGCGGCTGTTCGTAGAAAGCGACCACATTGAATATCAAGCCAATATGGATTTAAATAAAGAAGTTGTTCATACAAAAACACAAAAATGGGCGGTGTGTTTGTATTGGGACTTCTCCAAAAAGTGAGGGGGACACACACATCGATATATATATATATGTGTGTAGTGTCCGTCCATTACAAGTTACCAACTGAATTATTAAATTGATATTGACTACAATAAAAAAGTATTTCTTACAAAAAGTGTGCGGGGGGTTTGCATGGGTGCTATGCCAAAAAGTGGGTGTGGCGTGTCCATTTTAATACTCTGTTTGACTGCAATGAAAAGAAAACAAAAATTGGTCCCCAAAAAATACGCACAACATCCAGACGGACTGACGGACAGACAAACAGACAGACAGATAGATAGACGCACATGGCTAGATCGCATTTTCTAAGCATTTAACCGAACTTCTGTTAGCGTTTATTGAGTTTTTGATCAGAAATTCGTTCGCACACACAATGATAGTCTTGTGATATGAATCGTTGTCATGGTGCAAAATCCAAGCAATTTCCAACCCACAAATCTTACCTTTTTCAATAAATTTGCTGCATAATAACGCCGCATATCACATAGATAATATTTTTTGAACCGTCTGACCTTTTGGCAAGAATTCCGAATGGACAACATCATTACTTTGACATTTGATCGATTTTCACGTGGTTTTTCGGTTTCGGCTTAATTCGAAGAGGGCTTTTCCAAAGCTTTTTGACTGGTTTGCATGTCTACGACTGTAAACGCATGTCTCAACACCAGTTACAATCCAATTTATGAATGTGAAGAAAATCAAAATTTTTATGATTTTGTTTTCTGCGTTTTATTTTTATATTATTTTTGTTTCTTATATGGTTGGTTTTCTAATTAATAAAAATTTTGAGCATTCGAAGCTCCTTCCTTATTTTCAATGCTATTAACAAGCTCCTTAATATTTATGTGAAACATCTGTCCATAAGAAGCCGTCATGTAAAATTTAACGTTGATATTGAGTGCAATAAAAACATTTTCCATAAAAAAAGCTTAAGTGGGCGGGTGGTTTGTATTGGGGCCACTGGTAAAAGTAGGGAGATCACAAATGCCAACATATATATACGTAGTACGTATACGTAATAATAATTTTAATTTTAATAAGTTTGACTTTCCTCTTTTCAATAATTTTGACACAGATTCAACAAAATAGCCGAAATGAAATGAATTTTCTGCAACAAACAACAAATTTAAATGTAAATAATGATAATACTTTCGGTCAAAATACAAAGAAAATTGTGAAGTTACTTTCAGTTTAACTTTGACCTTAAATAACTTTTAAGGAAGTGAATTTATCGCAACAAAGTGGAAAGTATTATATGAAAAACTTTCAATTTGCAGTCAATAGTAACATAAATCTCGGATCACAAAATATAGTAATTCCAAATGTTTTGCTCCTTTCAAGATTGCCGAGGCGTGTCGTGATCTGTCCTTTGGACAGCACAATGATTACGTTCATAATACATGGCTTTACATTTTTTAAAACTTTACCCATTCAGTCGCAGTCAAAATTGGGTGATTTTAACGACATCTTCAAGGGTTACAAATCTATGAATCATGTAGAAAGTTCTGTTCGAACGCATTGGACAATCTTGCATTTATTTTAATGGGACGGGATGTTACCCTGTGGTTGTTATTGGTGGTCCATAAGTTTTCTATTTGAAATAGAACTTCTTTTGAAAAAAAAGCAACAATAGTTTTTACTTTTTCGATCACTGACACGACTTCTGTATCGCATTTAAGTCCATCCTCAATGATTAAATTTATGCGTGAAACAAGCAAAATGATTCCATCTTAATTTCGATTCAATGACGCACTTAATGTTAGCAGCGTTGTCTGAGACTTCTAGTGCTAGTGATATTATTTTCAATATTCCATCTCGAAGTTGTCCAAATTGTCTACAGTATGTATGGTGGTCCACAATGTTCGAGCATCCTGGCAGCAACGATATCAGTTCAAAAGTATCACTCAAAACGTGAGTGCTTATGGCCATATATTTTCGTGTCATGTTATCTGTCTTGTGTTTCATGCAACTGTCAAAATATCACATAAAAATACTACTTTGTGGTCAAACGAGTGCGAGCTGCATTCTTAGTGTTAACCAGTTTCAGCAGAATCGCATTTACAACAGTCTAAAATCGATAAAGCGGTGAAAATTTGTACTATACAAGGTGTGCCGCAAAAGAAACAGGACTTTTTAAAAATAGATGTTTCTGGAGGTACATCCTTCACTGACATATTGTACAAATTTTATGACAATCGGACCAATACAAGCGAATGGTTGATGGTTAAAAATCCATTTTTGGTGAGAAAATCGCTGATAAGTGTCGTCCGATGGGACAGCGCATTATCGCATTTTTTGTCGTCATCACAAACTGTGCTGAATAAACTGTAAACACACCTTCCGTAGACCCAATTTCTCCGTCAAAATGCGAAGAATCGATTCTTTGGGAATATTTAATTCCATTTCCATATAACGCAACGATGATTTCGGCTCATTTTGTATGAATTCATGAACTTTTTCAATGTTCTTTTCGATCACCACTGATTTTGGCCGGCTCGACTTTTCATCGTCACAGAGATCTTCACGACCTTCTTGAATGCGTTTAAACGTTTCGGTGAATGTTTTACCAAGCTTAAAACACAACTTAGTATTTGCTCTTTGTTCGAGATTCATTTTTCGACCGATGCCTAAAGGATACTGTCACTTTTAGCGCGATAACTTCGCTTGTAGTGGTATTTTTAAAAAGTCCTGTCTCTTTTACGACAGACCTTGTATTAGCAATTTATGCAGCTAATAAAAAATGCAAATAAAAAAGCAAAAAGCTGAACATTTGGTGTCGGAAATGGTTGCTGCGCCGCGGTCACCAAATAGGCGACATAGCCTATTTGGTGTTCAGAGAATTGCAGAGTGAGGATGTGTTCATTTGGAAGCCTCTTGATTAAAAGAAATGACACAAAAAAAATTATAATGCAACTTAAAAATTAAAAAGAAAATATCCAAATACGTATCTAGGCTCCTTATAACACTTCGATTCTTGGCTACTGGCAAATTTTTTGTAGCATTTCATACACTTTTCGAGTTTCGAAGCTGAAGCCAAAAAAATTCGACTTTCCACAAAATGGCGTTCTACCTGGCTTGGAGGTGGAGGTCCCGTATGTAATTGTTGCTGATGAAGCGTTCAAGCTCACAACCCGTGTGATGAAACCACAACGCCAAAAACAAGCGTTGAAAATAAAATTTTCAACTACCTTTTGAGCCGTGCCCGCATAGAGTAGTGGAAAATGCCTTTGGGATTATGAGTGCACGGTTCAGAGTGCTGTACACCAAAATTGATCTCAGCGCTGAAAAGTTTGAAGCAATTGTCTTCACTGCCTGCCTGATGTAAAATATTTTGCGCAAAGAGGAACCTTTAGCATTGGGCCGCATTGGCACATTTAGCATTGGGCCGCCTGAAGCGGCTTGTTGCAACATGGTACTGGAGACATACATACTAACGGGGCTAGAGTTATTGTCAGTTCGCGCGAAACGTCCATCAGTCATCGTGGAATATGCAACAGAGCCCAGGTTATCACGGCCTGCGCCCAAACTGGTTGGCGTGAAGTTCGAATCATAATATTCCTGCATTTGAATATTTTTTGGCACCAAGCCGCCGCCACCAGTGCTACAAGCACCACCACGGAGGCTGCCACTGCCTCCGACCGGAATGTTCTGTGATGAGTTGACACCAGCAGCAGCAACAGAATTTGATACGTTCTGAGAACCAGAGCCGACCTGTTGCTGTTTCTGCTGATACAAATTTACGGAACTCTGCTGATAAGAACCGCACGATTGCGGCTGATAGCTGTTCGACACCGAAGACTGCACATTGGCATAGCTCGAGCTGTTATAGGTCTGCACCGTTGGTTGGTAGGCACTGTTTGACTTGTTTACAGCACTTGTTTGTTGGTTTTTTGTTTTTCTTTCCTTTTGTAGGTATGTAGCGTTTTTTGTATTTATGCGTGATGATTTGCTTTTTGGATGCTTTAGATATGTTTCCGGACACAATCCATCCAAGTTTTGTTTTTTTGGCCCAGCATTCCATCAACTGTTTTGACCCTTCGCATCATTATTTTGGGTAAAAGGTCAACTCCAATTATGACATTGATCCTGCTGGGTTTGTTAAATTCTGGATCGGCTAGATCGCATCCTTTATTGATTTCAATGTAAATTTTTTTGCTTGGAAGAGCTCTTTGCAGTTTGGGAAGTACTAGAGCCTCAACGGCTGCTTTAAAAGTGCTCTCCAATCTTGGCTTGATATGGAGACGCAGCTTACTTTTTGACACTTCTTTGCCTTCCGAAAAGATGCATTGAACCTCCACTGTGTTTTTCAATCTTTGTTGGTTCACCATCTGAGCTGATTCCTTCGAAATCAGAGTTTTCTGAGAGCCACCATCAATCATAGCCCTCAGCTGTATATAGTCTTCTTCATAATTCATGGCTTTAATGACAGCTGTGACCAAAAGCTTGTCTTGCCCTGAATTTTTCTTAATTGAGTTGCTAGAGTCACTTTCCTTTTTACTATCTTCGTGCAGCAGATTGTTGTGGCCTTTATTGCAGCGATTGCATTTCCAATCTTTTTTGCAATCTAAAAAGGCTTTATCCTAACGAAATCTCTTCGCCGTGACACTGATTCGCCTCTAAACTTGAGGCATTTGTTGATTTCAAACCCCTCGTTGGAGCAAAATATGCATTTTTTGCATTGTACTTTTTTAACTTCTGGTTGGTCGATGTTCCTTTGCATTAAATTTATTGAATTGTGTTGTTGCTCAATGGATTCCAGTACGTCTTTTAACGTTTGGACCATTCTTGCCTTTTTCACATGCTGCTCATAAAGTTCTAAAGTATTTGGTGAAAATCTACGCAGCAGTATTTCAGCAAATATTACATCTGCTTCATGGCCAATCTTGGCTTTTTCGCGAATGATGTAAATGCTCTCCGTGGCTGTATCTAAGAACTTGCGTAGACTTTTTTCGCAATCGGGCTTCAAGTAATCCAACTCTATCAATTGGTTGAAGTGATACGAAAATATTTTGCGACTATTCTCATATCGCTTGCATATCAGTTTCCATGCTGATTTATAGCAAGCTGCTGACCCATTCTGAAGATGGCTGACTAACAATTTGGCTTCTCCTTTTAGGCATGTCTTTAGATAACCCAGTTTTCTCGTGTCACTGAGATCCTTTCTACCATCAATCATTTCTGAGAATAACTCAAAAAATGTTGGCCAGTCTTTTGCGCTGCCATCGAAATTTGGAAGCACTATTTTTGGTAGCTCTGGCACAACGAGTTTTGTATATTGCAGCTCTTTGATTTTTTATCAATGAGCACCTCTAGGGAAGCAACTTCAGCTTTGAGTATATCAATCTCATCTTGGTTAAATGCATATTTTTCGTATTTGACCTCTAGTTTCCTCCACCGACGACCAATAGCTTTTCAACATAGCTTTATTTTTTAATAAGTCGTCTATATTTGGATTTTCGAAGTTGTCATGGATTTGGCATATTTGTTGTCTTACCCGATCGGCTCTTTTGTCCGCGAGGTCTACCAAACTGTCTACTGGGCTGGAGCTCCGTTGTGAATTGCATCACATCTGGTTATCATGTACTTCTAATACCTTGACGGGTTTGGAAGTAAGTTCCACTTCGTCATCAGGTACTTTTGATGACTTAAAATGGCTGCTTGCAACTTCTTCACCTACTTTCCATCGATCATCAGGAACTTTAGATGATCCAGACTGGTCGGAAATATCGATCTTCATCGTAGACTCTCTGTAGGCCTTGATGTTAGCGATGGTGGTATCAAATACTCTTTCATTAAAGTATTGATGATCCACGACTTCAATGCTTACCAGCAATGCATTATTGGCAACAAAAACTTCGGCCAGCTTTTCAATGCTTGCTAAACTTGCCCCTGTCGTTACTGACTGCAGTATTTTTTCATGCAGTTCCGCTTGCTCCTTCAATAACTGAATCGTCTTATCAGTCAACATCTAAATGGAGATTTTTTTTTTTTTTAGTAATAAGCGTGTTCCATCGAAACTCACCATCGACGTTTTGGTGTTACAAGACAATATAAAAATTCATTTGAGTGGCATTAAAGCTTTGGTTCCACCGAACTGCACGTTTTTTCTTGTTGAACTTGTTGAACGTTTTTCTTTTTTTCTTGTTGTTACTAAATTTTTCTTTAGCAGTTTGCTTTGTTGGCTATTATTGTGATTTGCAGTCAAAACTTGCACGAAATGTGGCTGATTGGCTTCCAACGGCTGCTGCTACCCAGTCTTTGTCACAGCTGCAACTATTTTTAGCGCTTAAGTGGCAGGATTTACTTCATTCTTACTATGACATTACTATGCCTTTGGTAGACAAAGCAGCAGCAGCAGCCACTGTTGCTTCTCCATTTGTCGTTTTAGAAGCTGAAACTGAAGATGATGCTTCATACCATGGCACTATATTCGTAAAATTAATCGACATTTTAATGCCACATTAATGTGTCAGTGGCTGCTGTGATCAGCAGGATTGTGCCTGCAGCAACAACAACAATAGCAACTGGATAATTCGCTCCAAGTTGAGTAAATAAGTCTGTAACTCAAGGAGTCGGTAGTGCAATGGTAGTGCAATATAATTACGAGTGTAGTATAGTACAATACTATAACCCTATTTATGATGTGACTCTTTAGATGTGTTTCAAATTAATTTAAAATTGAGTACAAGAAAATTTATGAAAAGAAAGTTATTGTTGTCTGAATTTAAAGCTGCTTATGGAACGATCTAAGTCGTTTTAGATTTATAACTATTTTATTGCTTAAAATTCGTTTAAATATATCCCGTATTTGAAGCGAGAAAACCATTTTTGTTATGAAAATTTTAGATGCTTAGATGCGACAATAATGGAAATCTGGTTACACAGATGCACAGGAATCACTGAGACTATGGAAAAGTCACTTCTATAATCTACTTGGGGGCGATGAAGAGAATAATACCGCCGATGGAGAAGCGTACATAGAACCACCAATTGATGAGCCACCGAATTATAACGAGGTCGACTCAGTAATTAATAAGCTGAAGAATAACAAAACAGCAGGCTCCGATGAGTTGCCAGCTGAGTTATTCAAGACCGGTGGCGAAGAGTTGGTAAGGCGTATGCACCAACTCTTATGCAAAATATGGTCCGATGAATGCATGCCCAACGATTGGAATCTCAGTGTTTTTTGTCCTATCCTCAAGAAAGGAGACCCCGCTGTCTGCGCGAACTACCGGGGAATAAGTCTTCTTTCAATATGATACAAAATTCTGTCCCGCGTACTGTGTAAACGGCTGGAGCCATACACGAATGCATTGATAGGCCAGTATCAGTGTGGGTTCAGAGCAAAGAGGTCGACCTGTGACTTAACTTGATATCACATACCCAAAGCGTCGTCAGAGTGGGAAAATACCTCTCCGAACCCTTTGTACCAAGCGAAGTTTCAGGCAGGGTGATGCTTTATCGTGCGACTTTATCAATCTCCCGATGGAGTACATCCTACGCCAATGCTCATACGTAGAACGATCGGGCACGATCTTCCATTAGGAAGTGATGCTACTAGCATATGCTGATGATATAGACATCACAGGCACCAACGAACGGCGAGTAAGCAGGGCGTACTCGGAGATAGAGAAACAGTCACGTCTCATGGGCATAGCGCTGAACGTGGACAAGACGAAGTATTTGGTGGCCACTCGCAAACCATCAGCGCGTCTTGCACGGTCTGTGAGTATGGAGAATTTCAACTTCAATGCTGTAGAAAACTTTGTCTATCTGGGAACAGAAATTTTTATACCAGCGACAGCAATGTTAGCCGAGAGATCATAAGAAGAATCACGCTTGTTAATCTTTGCTACTTTGGGCTCAGCAAGCAAATTAGAAGTAGAGCCCTCGCTCGAATTACTTACATAAAAATCTATAAGACACTGATAATCCCATGGACACTGACATCAACGCATACAGCGTCTTTAGGAAAGATGGAAACCTGAACTTGATTGGTGGACGGCGTCAGAGAGGACGCCCGAGCTTAAGATGGCAAGATCAGGACTATGATGAACTGACGAAGCTCCGGACTGCCAGCGACTGGCGCCGGCGCGCACTAAACTACACCGCATGGTGCACTTTCCTACGTGCGGCCTTGACCGATAGACGATAGACATTAATAGGTGGGACTGTCCACTTTTTCGGGTAGCCCCCATACAAACCTACTGCCCACTTTTTTGTTTTTTATGAAAAATTTTTTATTAAAGTCAATATTAGGTTAAAATGTAATATAAAATTAATTTTTATGGACAGTCGCTTAACATACACAGGATAATATGCGTGCCCCGCCCATTTTTTTGGGGTAGGCGAATTCCTACGACACCCGTGAAGGATATTCATATGAAAAACCTACAAGTTTGTTTATATTTACAGCATTTTAAATTTTTAAAACTATTTTTAAATAAAGATTACGATTTCTCATTTTACAACTTATTTAAACGTGGTAAAGTGAAAAATCTCAATTTTAAGAAGCTGTTTTAAATAATGTAAAAATAAACAAAACAACTGGAAGTGATTCATCTGTTAAAACATAATATACATACGAGTAAATACTTACTTAAATGATAATGCCTTTGTGAAAATTAAAATGCAAGGAAAACGATTCAATCCGCTTCAATTCGTCCTTTCTCTCTCTCTTTCTCTCGCTCACACTCGCTCGTTTACTTTCGCTTTATTTCTTTCATATTTAATACTATGTGATTCCACAAGTAAAATAAAATAATAAAAAAAAAACAAGAAAAAACGTTAACTTCGGTGGTATCGAAGTTATAATACCATTCACATAAAGTTTTAAGCTGTGAATTTAGCTATGTACGAGTATTTGTAAAATATAACAGGCAAGTCTGTTGGAGACTACCCGAAGTGGGCGTAACACGCCTCTTTATAATTATGCGAAGTGTCCGTTCATATGAAGCCAAATGCCAAATTGATTTTGCCTAAAATGATAGCGTTTTTCATGAAAAATCCCAAAAGTGGGTGGTGGGCTTGCATTGGGATGCCCCTAAAATGAAGAAATCACATTTATTTCTCTATATATGCTGCGTTCGTCCATAATAAACCAAGAAATTTAATATTGATATTTACTGTTATAAGAAAATTTCGATACAAAATTCAAAAATTAGGCGGCAAGTTTCTATGAAGGCTACCACTAAAAGTGTGCGTGATACGCCTCTTGATATTTATGTAAAGCATACTTCCATAAGAAGACACCATGCCAATATTTAAGTTGATATTGACTGCAATAAAAACGTTTTCCATAAAAAAAGGCAAAAGTGGGCGGTGGGTTTGTATGGGAGCTACTAGCTAATAGTGGGGTATCACATGCATTGATATATTCGATCAAAATTTACCAGGACTGGTGGATTTAAACCGAACCGGTAAGCCGAATCGGTAATTTTTCTTCTGCTTAAGTTGGCTGTCACTGTCATTGACATGCATGCCAAGTATGATCGGGATGCGACAGGTGCTTGTTTGACAGCTGCTTGTTTACGAAGCGAAAAGTTTCTATTACGATTTTTAACATGGACAAAAAATTGAACAACCAATTTACTTGAAATTTTGTGTTTCCAATGTCATAACGGCAACGGAATCATACAAAATGTTACAAAAGTGTTTTAAGGACTCTACTCTGTCGAGATGGCATGTATTTAAGTGGCATAAAGCATTCAGTGAGGCTCGTGAAATCGTAGAAAACTTGCCTCAGGCAAGTCGTTGGAAATTATGCTCGAAAATCATCGTGTTCGCATTAGAAACATAGCAGAGACACTCAATATCTTTTATGGATCGGCTCAACACATTTTGGTTGATGTTTTGTGACCTGTGACTTTTTTCTGTTTACGAAACTTAAATATCCGCTCCGGGGAACGAGTCATGAGTCAAATGAGTTCGCTGAAGGAGCTAAAGGCTATCCCGGCCGAGGCTTATAACAAGTGTATTGTATTGACTGAAAAAGAACATATTTTGAAGGCGATAATAAAGATTTTTATTAAAATCCATTTTTTTTTAAACAGTCCTGATTAAATTGATCAGATGGTATATGATGAGTTCTTTCTTAAGAAGCCACTATGTTCATTTTTAGAGCGATGCCTCCTTTACAAACTTGCGTTACAAACTTTCAGACAAACTGATAATGCCATTCACACAATGTGTGTATGGTATAAAAAAAAGAGTTGCCATTGTCGTCAATGTAATTGTAGTTGTGTCTGGTTGAGTGTGTGAGTATGTGTGTGTGTATGTGTGGGTGCGTGTGTTTGTTTGCATTGCTGATATAAACCATCCATGAAAAATTAAATTAATCTTTTTAAAAACCGAAATCGAGCTGACGAGCGAAAAATGCCACCTGCAATGGTTGCTGAGTTTTAATTAAAAGCGCATTTGATATATTTAACAGAGTTGTGTCGACATTAAAAATTGTAAAATCAGCAATGGAATTAAGACTCCTTAAGACATTGTGTCATATACTCGTACAAGGATTGTAAGAATATTAAAGATTTTTATGCATAAATTGTACACAACTATGCGGTGGAACCTAAGCTTTAATAGTCTTCACACTTGGCAATGCTGACGTTTTACATTTGTTTTTAAAAAATGTATATGGTGTTTGGCATGAATTTCGCCTTTTTGACAGTTAAACATGGAATAGAGGGTTGTGGATAATTTTATTTGCTCATTAAATTAGTATTAGAAGGAATTAAATTAAAATCGAAAGAAATTTTGATCGAGCGATGCTTGTACCCGGGTTGTCTGGAATGTTGCGCAGCACGCTAGACATTTGAACTATCGATTCCTCAAATGCTTACTTCCTGATACAAATGTACAATTTATATAATATCCAGTTCCAGTTAAATGACACTTTGAGCTCACCATAGACCTTGTCATGCCATCGTAACCTTGGACGTTGTCTCTGATGCTCTACACCAATTAAGCATAGGTTTCGTCTTTGACAAAATTTTGAAAAACTTGGTTCTTAGTGCCGTATCAAAAGCGTCCTTATATGTTGAAAAATAATTGGTGTGTGGTTTTGTTGAACTCATTCTCCAGGATTTGTCGTAGAGTGAAAATTTGGTCACTGGTCGTACTTTATTGTCTGTAGCCATACTGACACTGTCCTATCAGTGCACCCGTGCATGGCTCCAGCCATTTAAACAGTATGCGGAACAATATTTTATATTCAATTAAATGGAGACTTACTACACGGTAGTTTGCGCAGACTGCGAATTCTATTTTCTCGAAGATATGGCAAAGAAAGTCGACGTAATCAAGTGGTTCTAGAAATAGTTCTCTATCGGTGGTACTGACTTCTCCATAGTTTCACTCATTTCACACGTAACAGGGCCATTCCTTTTTGGTACCAGTCAAGCTTGATTTGATTGTCATGTCTGTAGATTAATGTGTCAAGGTATGGTTGTTGACGTTTTTTTTTTCTACAATATTTCAATCGTACATTGTATTTATGGTACGTATTTAAGTTTTTCTGCAACGTTGCAATATCGTCCATTTTGACTATTGCAAAGCAATCTCGAACATATTTCGTAACTAGCCGTGGTTTATTTGCGTGTTGTGCCTCTGTTGGGCAATTTCACCTGCTTTCCTTATTGCGAATACATCTGCCTGCAATATGTTGCAGTAATCTGGTAGTTTATATGAGAGCCTCAGGAGCAGCTCTGCGCAGTATACCGCCGTTCCAATCCGTGAGTCCATTTTAGAGGCGTCTGTAAATATCTTTGTCTTTATTTGTAAAAATCCAGTCTTTTGTTCCCAGACTTGTTCCCAGTAAAATTTTGAATCTGTACAAAGTAGGATTTGGAGGTCATGTAGTCCGTTCTACTGCTGAACTCTCTGCCAACTGAGCTATATCCATAACTTTGTGGCGTCTTGGTTCCTGTAAGCGTTGTGCGGTCTTCTGTGCGAGTAAAGCGTAAAGCGCGTATCTGGCCAGAGAGTAGAATCCTAGCATAGTTTCCAGTGCTCTTGTGGGGGCGGCGCTTAACGACCCCGTGATGCAGACTACAGTCTGCCGTTCGGTTCGCTCCATAAATTTTAGGTTTGTGGACTTCTTCAAGGCCTGCCACCATACCAAAACTGCATGAAATATTATTGCTCGTACTACTGGTATGAAAAACCAGTCCAGGTCATATGTGATGCTCTGCATCTTTTGCGATGTAAAGAACGCATTGGTTCCCTTTTATTACACTTTCTTCCACATTGAGTCTCCAGGTCAGCTTGCTATCCAATACTATTCCAAAGTCTTTTACGCTGATTTTGGGTATAAACGGTGTTCCGCTTATTTTGGGTGCGATCCACTGTGTCACCTTGTATCTCTTTGTGAAGAAAATCAGATCCGCCTTATCCGCATTGATACTGAGTCCAGCTTCAGTGGCGCATCCAATTCTCTCTTTTAACATGCGGTTCATGATTGAGCTGAGAGCCGATGGATATTTGCTCGTGATAATTATGCTAATGTCTTCAGCATATGCAGTTATCGTGGAGGCTTTCCTGCGAATTTTCTTAAGCAGTTCGTTCACCACTAAGTTCCATAAGTGAGAGCACTCCGCCCTGGAGTGTGCCTGCATGCATCTCCTCCGTCAAGGTTGTGGTTCCCTACTCGGCTTGGACTCTTCTGCAGCTCAGCAGTTAATGTATCCAGGAGCATATTGCCGTGTGAGGTGCTGTGGCTCTTAGGCTTCGCATTATCGTTTCCGTTGACACATTATTAAATGACCCTGATGTTGGTTTCCAGGGAATATAGCGCTGTTTTCACCGATTTCCTTTTCGTATATGCTTGTTGGTTGTGTTCCAGGGTTATGTGCGCACCTTCCCTTATATGAAGAGCCAATATTTATTTTTTTATTGTCTTCAGCAGGATTGAGATGAGGCTAATGGGCCTGTAGGCCTTTAGCTGCACGGGACTTTATTTCCTCGTTCTGGGTAGGAAAACAATTCGTGCTGTTCTCCAGCTTACAGGCATCTACCTGTACCTCAGACATGCTTCAAATATGGATTGTAGCCATGGTATGATCATATGCTTCGTCATCTTTAGCATGATCGTGCGCACTAGCTGGGTATACTATAGAACATTGTACACTGTGTTAAGCCATGGAGCAACCGTCTATGCTCTTACTTGCGAACTCATCTATTGAAAACAATGCTTGCAGCATGGCCTCAATACCTTTTCATTTGTGTAGATGGGATGCTCTTTATACAAAATAGCTCTCTTAGATATAAATTCCCACTAACACACTCGCTAGTTCTGTCCTTCTTCAGCTACTGATTAGTACCGCCTTCGTCTTGTGTGCAATGTACTTGATATAAATGCGTCAGTAGTTATGCCAAATCCAATTATTTTAACTAGAAAAATACACTAGATATATTCATCGTACAAAATATTCCACAGAAAAAGTGGCACAAAAGAGCACATTTTCACCGAGCACACATTATCATAGTCAGCTCTAAAGTAGCATCAATTATTAACTTCGTCCTAGTGAACACAATATAGAACTTTTCATTTCTTTGTTAATATTTAGATAAGTAGTAAAATGTTCAACAGAGCAGAGCACTTTGTGAACAGTGTCAATATTAGTTTCAATCTCTGTTAAACATGAAACTATTCTATTCTACACTATTTTTATTATTATTTGTAAGCTTTCAAACAAATCTTTTTCACAATTCTAGTGAAACTATATTTGAGGCTGCCATATTATTAAAGTCAAACGACAAAAGCAATTCAAAGTATGGCCTCCAGTTTGCGCCTGCAGCTATTTGTCGAGCAGACAAACAAATAAACACAAATCTGGAGTACAAGATAAAGAGAAGATGAATAGGCAGAGTGCCACCATTGCACAATATGATGTAATATTCAAAATCGTTTCTAATGCAATCGTTCCCATTTTGTTGCTCTCGAATTAGTTTACAGCCCACTGGATCTTCATTGAATTGATTATTCCATTCGGTATTTTGGTCTATGGTTGGTCTTCAACCGTGCGTGGCACAGAGACTGCCGTGCAGCTCGGGAACTGCATATCTCAAAAGAGCGCATGTTGCTTGCCTGCTGCTTGCTGTTCATTGTCCAGTGTTGATTTTTAGCTGACTTTGTATGGAAGGCTGACACGAAAGTACCTTCCGAATTCTCGTTGTGCCGGAGACCTTCTCTATGCCTGAGCAGATATATCTTCATGTGTTCCTCTTCGCCCTCCGAATCACTTTTTTGATGTTGCGCAGTCTGATTTTATGTTCCATATTAAAATAAAATAAAAATAAATAAATTCCTATCGAATTCATTTGGTAAATGGTTCGGTTCTAATTCCGTTTTTTTATGTACAAAATAATTTCTTTGTACTTAGATTCGAAATTCTTTTTCTTAAGTTGATTACTAGCTTCGTAATTGGAGCTGATAATCTGAAAAAGCCTTAGTTGTGTCTTCTAATTGTAAATATAAAGATGTTCCATTTCAAACTACGGAGTTACGACTTAAATTACTTCCGTATTATTAGCATCTTTAGTTCAATTGTATTGTACGATATATTTAATCGAGTTAAATCGTTTTATGTGCATATGTTATGCCATTTTTTATATCATATATTTAATCGTCATTAAAGTGCAAAGCAAACGACTGCTTAAGAATGGGTTCACAATGAACTTGCTCCTAGTGCACGTTGCTCAACTTTTTAATTGGCCGTAAACTAATTATTGTTGAGCGCTTAAACTTTTACTCAATTAACACAATTTACAACACTTAACGCTTTTGTATTTTCTTTGAATTTTCTCCAACGCAATTTTCTGCATGGTTTTATTTTTTTTATGCTGTCAAAGAAAATTAGGTCAAAGCATTTTTGGCGCCAAACTGCACAAAACCGCAGTCCTACCTGAGATATTTAAACTCAACTTTCCCTGTGTTGACCCTTAATCTGTTTACTCTTTAGTCTTTAGTGCCAAATATGTCGATTGCTCGACGTTCACAGGAATTTTGAATCTCTTAAACCACATTGTGGTGAATTTTGCATAAAGATGTTGCACTACACCCTAACAGGAGCAAACTTACGCAAGAGCGGAAGCCTCGAAAATTCTCCGATTAAGCCGAGAAAAGTTTGAAGTAGTAAATGCTGAATTTCATCGAAAAACCATTTTCAGCGATGAAGCTCATTTTTCGGATAATAGACTTGTCAATAAGTAAAATATGCGTTATCGAACAGCAACAGATCCACATGTGCTTCAAGAGACTCCATTGTATCCACAAAAAGTTACCGAGTGCTGTGGATGGATATCATGTCGGAGCTCATGTTGGATTGTATTTTATGGTCGATGAAAATGATCATCATGTTACGGTCAATGGAGTTCACTATCATGCCATAATTACATAATACTATAATATCTCCCAATAATACAAATGATATATATATTGTATATAAATATTTTGTCGCACAATGCGTCGCTTGTTTTTTTAACTCTTTAAGAGGTTTTTTTTTAGATAGAAAAAAAAAGAAATTATTCATTAGTGATGAAAGCTGAGATGAAGAACCACCGTCATAATCTAATGGAAAACTGTCATGAACTTAATTTGCAAGGACCAAAAATTAAAAATGAAAAAGAAGACAATAATTTTTAATATATAAAAATAAAAACAAGAAAAAACGTTAACTTCGGTTGAACCGAAGCTCTAATACCATTCACACGAAACTTTAGATAGTATTATAACACATAAAAGTGGGGGTTTAAATAGGGGGTGGTACACGCTCACTAGTAGATGTGTATGAAGCGATGTAGCAGATGTGTAAGATGCCGCCATATCGAATTTCAAGTTGATATTGACGTTTTCCATACAAATGCATAAAAGTGAACTATGGGTTTATATGGGACTACCTCAAAAAGTGGGCGGGACACACCCATTTGCATATGTATATGAAGCGGTTGTACACTAAAATCCACCAAATCAAATTTCAAGCTAAAATTGATTTAAATTAAGAATTTTTTCATAAAATTCACAAAATTGCAAGATGGGTTTGTACGGGAGTTACCACAAAAAGTGGGCGGGCCACGCCCAATTGTCTATGTATGTTTAGGGGCTGTCTGGGGCGGGCAACGCCCGTTAGTCTATGTATGTTAAAGGCACCACATTGCATTTCAACCTAATATAGACTTTAATAAAGAAGTTCAAAAAACCGTTCGATAGTGTGGGAGATAGTCGGAATTATTGGGCTCCCGCAACATGATATTGACTTCTTACAAAAATCTTGGGAATTAAGCTGGGAACATGGTCGTTTAGGTAGGCACCTGATTTGTATATATTCTAGTGCCAACTATTGTTGATTGCAGCGCCCATTCCAAAAACCCATTGGAACATGTATATGCCACATTATTCTTCCCAGGATTAACCAAGTGTCATATCTTCGCTACAATTCTTTGGGACTAATTCCATACTACATGAAACCGAAATTAGTTTCTGGAATATCTTCTTTTTGGTGGAATTTTTGGGAGACGTTTAGCTTAAAATGACATAAAAAACAAGAGCAGAGAGTTGGATATAGTCTCAATCCTTGGACTCCCGTAATAAAAAAAAGTATTCCTTAACAAAATCTTGGGAATTGAGGCGGGAAGATGTTATTTCAGGAAGTCATCGGTTTTAGATTTATTTTTGTGTCAACTATTGCTGATTTCATTTCCACTTCCAAAAATTTACTGTATCAACTATTTTTCACATGGTTCTTCCCATTGTTGATCAAGTGACATATCTTCACTACAAGTTGTAAGGCAATACTACATGAAACCGTAATGGTATGCTGAAATAGTTGTGTTTTGATGTCGTTTTTTAGAGAGAATTGGATATAAAAAAAAACCCAAGTAAAGAAAGAAAGAAACATTTCATTTTCCACTCCAGTTTTTCCAGCTGCTAGCAGAGATAAAAGTCAACGAAGCATGAATAATGAATTCAAGAAAAGTGCCTTAATAGCTTTATAAAATATGCCTGTATATCAGTTGCAATTTGTAATTCACGGCGTATCAGTAATATATTCTATCATGTAGTATATCAGTGTTTTTCAATCTTTTTGATTTCGCGACTCCTTTACAGGTTGAAAAATACTTAGACAAATATGGCCAAGGGGGTCGCCACCCTTGTGCCATAGACAGTCAAATAAATAATTCAAAAGACTACGTCAATGTTTGTTTTTCTATTTTTGTAAATTTATTCATTCTATAAGAAACCGCGAGAGTTTTGAAAATAAGTACGAGGTAAGTTGATAAAGCTACCAGCTGCCAGCTGGCGCGGGAGACGTTGCCACACCGCATTATCGTTGCGGCGAAAGCAAGCAAGCGCCTCGCTCTACCCGCCGCCCCCGCCCGCAATGTTCTTTTGTTTTAACTCCCAATTGCGCTCGGTCACCGATGAGTACGGACGTAATTATTTTGTTTTTTTCGCTAGCTCCGCGCGTTTGCAAAATGGATAAGTTTCTTGAAAGATTGCAGCCTTTAACGTCTGATGCGAGTGTTAATAGCGGTTAATAGTGGTGGTGAATCAAAACCGAAAAAAAAAAAAATAGACATTACGATGACAATTACTTGAAATACTTGAAATAGTCATAAATAATAAACCTCAATGTGTCATTTGTGGCGATGTTTTATCACGTGAGAGTATGAAACCGTCAAAGCTTTTGCGGCATCTCACAACCAAGCATCAAAAAGAAGCTAATAAGCCTTTGGAGTTCTTTGAACGAAAGTTGAAAGCTCTTAGTCAGCAGCAAAATACTATGATTCAGGTAATAACATAGTGTTGTCCTAGTCTTCACATAGTGTTGTAAGCGCTTATTTTTTTTTATCGTAGCACTGCACTATGGGGTACGCAAGATATTAACTTTATTTTAATCAATATGTTCTTCATTTTCAAGTTCAATATTAAACATAAAGTTTAAGGAATCTTCCTCTCCAAATTCCGCATCCACCAAGAAATTGTCTGTTGTTTCAATCTCGCATAATAGCAGTTGAATCACTTCCGATGGTAGCGAAAGTCGCTTATGCTTTCGTATGCGTCTCTCCAGATTGACCGAAGAAATTATTGGATCTGAAGTGTCCATAGCTCGATGAAAAACATCCGTGAAGTTGTTTAATCGGCTGTGCTTTCTCGCATGGTGAAGTCTGTCACACTTGTAAATCTTGTTTCGCGATGCAGCCGCCTCTTCCCCAAAGTAACCGACTGGCAGCACTGTGTTCTCTAATATTTCTCTGGAGTGAACAATCATCTTGTGGACGCTGTCGCTGTCATTGGTAGCCATGGATATATATGATCAATTAATTCTCCAGTTTTATGACAAAGCTTTTCATATTTTTCGTAGTTGATTGGCAACTGACATGATAAACATATAAGAATAGTCCTCATGTTTAAAATTAGCTGTTCATCAATGCCAGCAATTTCAGAAAATATCTTATATTTATTAAAGGCACGGCGCCCCGTATTTCCGAAATTTGTGTTCCCAAATCCGCCTTGTTTTGGTTGATCGACTTTTAATGTAAGCTTTTCCCAAAACATACGCTGAATGTATTCTTTTCTTTTGGATAAGATAATTTTGTCGGCTAAGTCAGTAACTCTCCATTTTTGGAATGCTTGGCCATTGGTGTATGCCCGGTTGTAATTCGCCTGTCCTATGCTCCCATTAAAGCCATAACTCAATATCAGATCAGCAGATAAAAGGTCAGTTTGCTGAATATTCATTGCCATTGCAAAGCTCTCCTCTTGTAAAGCCACTATCCGAGCTGCGGTGTGGTTCAAAAGCTCTTGTAGGGAAACCTTAGCTACGGTGTCGCTAATCTCAATATTATTTGGTCGACAAAGCTTTTTTATCTCAGCCACTTCTTTATAAGGTGGGAATATATTAACTTTTTTTTTCATTGATTCCTCCCGAAATGCAGTATACTGCTCATTTGTTAAGTCTTGGTCCAACATCAAAGCCAGTGCCTCCTCTGGATAAGAACGCACCGGCTTTCTAATTGTTGTTGCCATGATTTGTCTGATGTTTTTGGCTTTTGCAGGATTGATGGCTGGTAATTTAAGAACGGCTGCAAGATCGTGGAGCCCGCGCTTACGAGCGGCTATGCTTGACGCTTGAACTAGCAAACGAACATTGTGTTTCTGTGACTTGGAGAGGTTGGCTGCTTGCTTTCTTTGTCCCCTTGCTCCTTTAAACATAAACGTTACTGTTGGACGTCCAACTGATTTTAATACTAGATGGTTTCTGTTATAAATCACGTTCAATTTTAGTTTGCCATCCAGCCATGTCGAATGGTAAATAATTTAATATTTCTTTTGCATTTTTTCCAAAACGTTGATAAATTAACGCAAAACATACGAACTTTTTCCTTTATTTCCCCAAAATTAAATTTTGAAAAAAGTGCAAAAAAGTGCAAAAGTGCACCTTGAGACAAACTTTTCTGAATAGAGCATTATTGACTCTACAACATGGACAAGGACTCACATATAACACTTGATAACAATTTTGTTAAACTCTTTGCAAAGTTCAACTTTCCTTTCCAAAATCAGACATTGACACCACTTGCTAAATACACACATTATTAAAAAGACACGTACAAAAACAACAACATATAAGCAGCAACACGTACGAGGGGTACTATTTATATTTCGGGAATAGCAAATAATAACAAACACTTTTAAATGAAAATGGCTTTATTGTTTCTCAAAATATTCCCCTTGATGATCAATACACTTTTGCATTCGTTCCAACCATTTGTCATAGCAGTTTTTCCATTCCTCTTGAGACACCTCCAAAACATGGTTTTTGAACGCTTCAACTGCTTCTTCGGCGCTCGTAAATCGTTGACTACGCAGTTTACCTTTGATACTCGCGAACAAGAAGAAGTCATTGGGTGCCAAATCAGGAGTGTACGGAGAATGCGTCATTAATTCGATGTTTTGCACTTTTTTGACGAGATGTGGGAGAGCTCGCATTGTCATGATGGAGAATGATTCGTTTTTGGAGGTTGGTTTAACGAATTTCTCCTTCGTCTTCCGGCAAACAAATGGTCGTATACCACTCAGAATTGACCGTCCTACGTTGCTCAAGCGGAACAGTGGCCCATTCGGCCGAAGAAACAGGCGATCATTTGCTTCGCTGTGCTTCTTCCACGAACAACTTTTGTTGGATTTGGCTCGTCTTGGAATACTCACATGGTCGATAGCTTTTTTGTTTCCGGCTCATACGCATATATCCATGATTCATCACCTGTCACGATTTTATACACTTCTTTTGAAGCACCACGGTCGAACTTTTTAATCATTTCCTTACACCAATCGACGCGAGCCTTTTTTGGAGCGATTGATAAATAATGGGGTATCCAACGAGAGAAAATATTTTGTACAGCTAAGTGTGCATGCAAAATCGAATGTATTGAAGTGGAACTAATGTGCAAGCATGCCTCTATCTAACGATATGTCACATGACGATCTTGCATTTGCAGTTCACGCACTGCATCGATGTTTTTGGGCACAACAACCGAACTACGACCACGATTGAATTCACTATACCAGCGAAATATTGTGGTTTTTGATGGTGCTTTATTGCCATACAAAGAACTGAGTTCATTGACACATTCCTGTTGAGATAATCCACGTCGAAAGTTGTGAAAAATAACGCAACGAAAAGCTCTTGAAATTTCCATTTTTTGGCCAAATTGCTTTTTTTCAACTCACTGTAAACAAAACAAATAGCAATTGTACATCAAAACTTTGTGAGTACGTTTATGCCAAAAAATATCAAACTTTATTATGGTGTTGCCAGATTTTAGCTTTTGACATTAGTGTTGCCAGTTCCCAAAATATAAATAGCAGCGCTCGTAGTACAAAGCTGAACAGTTAACATCCATTTCAAATTTAAATTTTTAAAATGATTCTCTTTGGTGTGTTTCAATTTGAAAATGCACTTCAATTTTGTACTTAATAAAACCACGCGGCCACCGGTTGAAATAGCTGTTAACTTAACATTGGACTGTTATGTTAACATTTCTGGTATGTAACATAACAGTTTGATGTGTTTATAATGGGCTAGAATTAAAAATTCATAAATTTGCATACTTGTGAAAAATGAATTTATGCCACATATACCTGTCAAATACCCCGTAGTGCACTGGCATGTGTCCACACTATCATTGATGCTAAGTTATTATAGTGCAGACCATGAAGTGTTACAAAGTGTTTATTTCTTTGTTGTTTGTATACAACCTAATTATAATTAATATTGGTGTGCACTTGGTCAAAAATTTATTTTTATATTGTGTGTCAACGAGTCAACATTACTAGCTAGCTGCCAATTCGCATATCGAGTTGCTAAAGCAGGGAAACCACACACAATTGCCGAAAATCTTATTTTGCCAGCTCTATGGTTGAAATATGATTGAAATTATGGGCAACAAGCAGTAGGCAAACAAGTTAAAAAGCGTAACACTTTCTGATAATACCATTTCACGCAGAATAAACGATACGGCCAATGATATTCAAGAGCAAGTAGTCGAAAAATTAAAAAAAAAGAGGCCACATTTTGCTTTACAGTTTGACGAATCTACAGATGTTTCCGATTGTGCTCAATTTGTAGTATTTGTGCGCTTTGAAGCAGATGACAGTATTATGGAATACATTTTATTTTGCAAATCACTTCCTGGCCAGTGTTTGTACGATATGTTTTTAGAAAGCACTTGCAACTACGTCATTGATTGGAAACAAATTTATTGCTATTTGTAGCGATGGCGCTAAAGCTATGACTGGCAAAAATAGCGGAAATTAAAATCGTTGCGAAATTAAAATCGATAATGCCAAACATATCATGGACACACTGTTTTCTTCATCGACAAGCTCTAGCTGCTAAGGCAGTACTTTCTGAATTAAACGATGTGCTTGAAGAGGTAATAAAAATTATGAACCTATCAACTGTGATGCACGGCGTATGAGTAATATATCATACAATATTACTCATGCGCCGTGCATCACAGTGGCACTAGTAAGACACAAATGAAACTCAATCACTAACGTTTACAATATCGAGTAGCAACTGATATCAGTGATTTGTCAGTCGCCGTGAATGACTCACAGCTAGTTAAATATCGCGCAACTCTAACTTGAGCTGGCACAATGAGTTGAGTGAAGTTGAGTGAACGACTCAACCAAGATATTCGAGCAATGGACAAAAGATTCCAGGGTCACTGTAATTCACATATGATGGCTGATTTTTACTAAAGTATTCAAAATAGCACTTCTTCATTCAACAACAGTAGAAAATAATTTCATTGTAAGAGAAACATGGATTCGTATAGGGGCTACCACAAAAAAGGTAGCAGGACACGCCGCCATACGAAGGCACCACATCGAATGACAAACTGATATTCACTTAATTGAAGCAGTGGGCGATTGGTTTGAATGGGGGATACTACAAAAAGTAGGCGGAACAATCCCAATGATGTAAGTATATGAAAAAAAGTATTCACACTATTAAAACTAGTTTTTAAAATTTAAAATAGTACTCCAATTACCTTAAATTTGAGTAAACTTTTGTGTTAAAAAAAAGTCGGAATTCTTTAAAATGTTGTGACGCAAAATAAGGACCCCGCATTTTGCCGGTATGCTTGATTTGGTAGTAGTGGGCGATAGAAAACAGACTTAAGAGGTGTCCTATTCAAGTGGCGAGGAGTGTATTGCAATGTGTTGCTCCGATTTGAGAATTCTTCTTTTGTCTGTTCGCTGTTTTGTGAAAGTGGGCCTCGATAACTCAAATGTTTAGCGTGTACAGAGGACGTTCGTTTAATGGGGATTAATCCAAACACAACCTCTAAAAAGTCGAAATTCATGCCAAATTCATATAGGAATATAAACTTTTATATTTATTAAAAATTGTTACAAGTTTCAAAAGAATTTTTAAGGTTTGCCCTATCTAGTGACTAAATTATCATTCGATCTTAATAGTACAAAACAATCAACATTCAAGAAAGGCAATACTTACAAAAAAGTACAGAGCAGTCGAATATGATCGACTTTGACATACCCTGTAATATCTTTAAGATACATGAAACATATTATATTCTTTAGTAGTCCGATCTGGATATGTGGGTGATTTTTTATTAAAATTATGGAAAAATAAGAATAAAGGAAAAATACAAACAAAAAATCTTCTTACAAAAACTAAAAAAAAAGAAAGACAGAATTGCATGGGTTTACTCCTTAAAGTGGTCCGATCAGGGCGTATATGGAATATTTTGCAAGGATTGTCGTGAGATACGCAAAATTTTGCATTTCCAACAAAATTAAGAACAAAAACAAAAAAAATTTCACACAAAAACTTAAAAATAGAGGACAAGTTTGTATGAAGGCTACCCCTCACAGTGGTATATTTTATTAGAATATACGTATGATGCACCAAATTTGTCAATTCTAGCTAAAAACCAAATAAAAATGTTCATACAACAACTGTAAAATGAGCGACAGGTTTGTATGGGGGCTGCCCCTTAAGGTGGGGTTGACACATTCATTTAATATTAGTTCTCTGAAGAAGGAAAAGGAGGAATCCAATCCAATCCATTTTGAAGTCTCTAACTCATATAGTATTCGACATCTGTTTGTTCAAACAGACGGTCGGAAGGACGGACATAACTATATCGACTCGACTTCTGATTTTAATCAAGAATACTTTATAGGGTTTGTCACGCTCCTTCTGCCTGTTACATACATTTGCACAAACTTAATATACCGTTTTACAATATGGGTACAGCGTATACACATTCAGAATGCTATGTGAGCATTTAACTCTTAAGGGTAGTCCACTTATTGATACACTCCCAACTAATTTGTGCTATTTTACAGTCAATTGATTTGCATCGAGATTGTAATGAAGCGAATTTACAGCGTTATTCTGCCCTCACTCGACAAGTAGAGTCGTTGTCCTTGCCATCCTCATCGCCATTGAGATACACACATTTCCATTAAAATTTTATGCGTGCGTTCGAAAGTAGGTGTACAAGAAGAAAAATAAAAACAACACCGAATGCGATTGAAATACCAAAAATATAAATTGACGGCATAAAAAGTAATTTGCTGTAACCACAAAACATACAACTATGATGAGCAGTAAAATTGAAACCGGCATCGTGTGTGTAAAGACTGTTTTCTTGGAGGTGCAGAACTTTGAATTGAATAAAAATACTGAATACGAATACGAAGTTAACATTGGATTTATTTGAAAGATAATTTTATGCCATTTGAACAGGTACTGTCAGGCCTGTTTGGAAAAGTCCGTAACTCCTTCATGAACACTGATAAAACCCCTTTGCGTTGCTTAGATATACGAGTAATCCTTTGTGCATGTTAGCAACCGAGTTATGTTGATGTATCTTATAAGGTGATGTATCCTATAAACCACTTTTTCGGCTTCAACTTCTTTCTAGCTATATTTTTTGTATAAATGAAACACGTTTATGTAATAGTATTGAGTTAAATCAAGGATTACGCTGACAACTGATTTTTTTCTGATTGAGCTTTTCGCCCACTATACATTGCCGAAATTAGACATTGCTTCCTATCTGACAGATGTTATACTATAGAAATAAATGGCAATGAATCCGTTGATTTGTGCTGGCGTCCCTTGTAGATCTGTGCAAGAACACGTATTACATAACACTTTTATGACAAGCCCAGATTTGAAAATTGCACGACATCAATATTAGTAGATGATATGACTTTGTACTGCTTAGGCGACTCATGCAATGTTATTCAAAACAAACTTCAGAATGCACTCATTGTCCAAATTACTTCACGGAAAAGAGAAAGCCGTGTTATTGACCTGTTACTAAATGGGATCATTTTAAACAAAGGGTTGATAAGAAGCTCCTCTTTGAAAAGAATATTAATAAAACCAATTCAATAGTACTCTTTGATTTATTTATAAATTATTATTATTAGGTACAATCCACTGGAAAATTGTCACGAGCTTGGTTAATTTTCTAACAGAGACCAAAAATTAAAAATTCAAAGGAAAATAATAACTTTTGATATAGCAAAAAACAAAACAAAAAATAAATCAGACAAATCATAATTGTGTACCTTAGTTAATGTCGACAACATAAAAACTGATTGGGAATTATAAAAACTTTCAAGGTTTAAAAGAGAGTTTATTATAATATTAATAGTAAATATTGATTGATTAAGAGGATTTAAGGACCTGAGTTCTCTTTGAGTTGATAAACGTGAAATCCACAGGCTTAGTATCAAGTGAATACAATTCGCTAAATAATCTTATACGTTGAAAACTGTAAAATTGACCATTTAGCGAATTTACTTTCGAAAACCATAAAAAAAAAACAGATATGCAAGATGTTTGGTAAAGTAAGAGGAGGTTAGGATATGGAATTTTGTGTACTAGGTTTTTTACACTCTTCACACAGAGTGTGAGTAGTACTATAATTTGTGGTCAGAATGTGTGCAAAGCCTTACACGAAGCATTGAAAGCCGCATG